>MNCI01031488.1:326784-341620 GCA_015680685.1 Gnetum montanum
TAGGTGGAGAAATCATCCATAAAGACCTCCACACCATTTCCTATTTGCTGCTGAAATATACTTAGAACCAGATATTGAAATGTTGCAGGGGCATTACACAAGCTAAATAACATTTGCCTATATGCAAATGTTCCCCAAGGACTTGTGAATGGAGTCTTGGCTTGGTCTTTTGGTGCTATTTGCATTTGATTGTATCCACTGTAACCATCTAGAAAACTATAGTAGCAATGCCCGGCAATGGTATCTAGGACTTGTTCAATGAATGGTAATGGAAAATGGTCTTTAAATGTTACAATGTTTAACAGCCTAAAGTCTATACACATCCTCCATTTACCTTCCTTTTTAGGCACAATGACTAATGTACTAACCCATTCACTATCGACAATGGGGTAGATGAACTCAGCTTTTAGAATTCAATTTCTTCCTTAACTACTTGCTTAAGCTTTGGATTCAGTCATCTTTGCAGTTGTCGTTGAGGCTTCATGGAGGGGCTAATGTAAATTCTATGTTGGCATATCCTAGGGTCTATTCCGATTAATTCGAGATATGACAAAGCAAAGGCTTTCGACCATTTGTTTACCATCTTCAGTAGTCTTTTCTTTTGTTGAGAAGCAAGCTTAACATTAATGATTACTGATTTTCCATTCTTGAGAAATGTATACTCCATACCTGTGGGCAACAGTTTTAATTCAACGGGCTCTTGCCTAAACTCATCAGGGATTTTCAACTTTCCCTAGTTAATATTTTTGATGTTAGTACTTGGAAGTTGACATTGGACTTGCTCTAATGTATCTATGCTATCAATATAGGCACAAGTTAAGCTCTTAGTTGGTTCCATGCATAGAGTTGAGATGCTCTCTTGGTCAGCTATTAACCACTGGGTGCCTTCCTGTCTTGTGGCTGCTACATACAGGCATCTTTGTATGTTAGTCAGTTGTGCACACTGGTTGCATGTAGGTAATGTTAAGCGTTGTACAAACCAGGCCTTCTGCATGCAGTTGCACCTTGTGTCACTATATGCGATGCATGGAACTTTCTTGTTCTCAATCTTTCCAAATGTATTTTCCTTTGATATTTCTAGGGAAAGATCATGTGTACCTAGGCGAGCATCAATTGTGCTTAGCCATGCTCTTCCTATAATGATTAGGAAGTCCCCCTTACAGTTATTGACTTGAATCACTAGGAAATCAGCTAGATACAACCACCCACAAATAGTGATGACAATGTCCTTCACTAGTCCTAATGGGATAGTGATGGACTGGTCATCCAACTATAAATGAATTTTACTCTTTTTTAATGGAGGCAGGTTCCAGGCTTTGTACATTTCTTGAGAGATTAGGTTAACACCAAAACCTGAATCCAAGAGAGATTTGCAAGCCTCATTTCTAGCGATTTGCAAATATATAAAAGTACTTCTAGGATTAGAGAATTTCCTAGGAAGATGGCTAGCTTTAATTGAATCGGTAATGGCATGAGTCAACATGACCATGTGCGTTGGGTGTAATTTTTGGTTCGAAGGGAGCTTCAAAGATTCAAACGATGGTGAGGTAATTGGACAATGAGCCGCTTGTGGCTGTAGGAACTTAGTTGGACTATTGGTTCTAAAGAAAGGTCTCTTCTTTATGTGGTTATTTGAACCAACAATAGGTTGAGGATTGACAACCCTTGTAGCATTAAGTTGCTGCGGTTGGGTAGGAAGCTCACCTTGCATAGTTGTAGTAGGTGGTAATGGAGCTAAGGGTGGAAGAGATGTAGTCAGGTGAGAAGGATAGTACATTTGTGGAACATCACCCCTAGGAGAAGGAGTTATGTAGTACTTGTGGATCTGGTAGTGAGGTTGAGGAGTGACGTGACTAGTGGAGTCACGTGGAGAGATCGGTTGCTAAACGTAGTACCCGTATGGGTTAGGTTGGCGGTAAGGGCACTGTTGACGTGGCAATGGCATTCCCCATGATTGTGGGTGTTGCCATTGTTAATATTGTTGATTCAGTTGTGCTGGAGCTCCACTTGGATAATATGTCAAGGGTTGGTGGAATTGCCTTGGGTTACCTTCAGGATACGGTAACCGTCTGGGTGCTTACTGTTTGTTTAATCGTGGGTTTAGTGCATACACCCCAGACTCTTGCAGATGTCACACTACTGGGCAACATTCTTTAGGATGGTCATATTGGCATATCTCACATTTGCCATCATTGTCTGTGTTTGAATTCACAACTTCTTCAATGATGACAACTTTGCCCTTACCTTTGTTACATGCATACTTAGCTTCCTTCCTTTTCCTCCTCTCTCAGTCACTACCTTGCTCTCTAGACTCCTCTACTATTTTTAGAATGGTTTGAAATTTATCATCTAGAGAGTTCCACATTTGATCTACCTTTGCCGATACTTCTGATGCAAATTTTTGAATGGGCAAAGTTTTCCTATTCACCATTTGGTGACTCTTCTTCATCTTCACAAAATCTAACTTCCTTCTTTTGGAGGGAAGGATCTCTATTATATTCTTCCGTACTTTTTATTTTTCTTAACTCACCTTCCTCCTTGGCAACTTGCTCCAACAATCTTTGTATTTGATGGGATCTGAGCTCAGATAGCCTTCTTTGGGCATAAGTCCTAAGGGTTCTTCATGTTTCGTACCTAAGCCCATCTACGAGATGGTGTAGTTATTCCCTTTGAAAGTAACCATGGCCAGGGCAATGATGTAATAATGCATAATATCAGCCCATGGCAGCATCCAAGGGTTCGTGTCCTCCTTGGATTTGCCTACGTAGCTTGGAAACTTGGGAGTACGTTTTCTACTTTTTTGATAAGTGTCTGTGGAAACAACTTTAGTTTTTGCCACTCATTTTCTATGTTTTGCAAGGCACATGCATTGTGAAATGCTTGTAGATGGTTTTGGGAATTAGCATTGTATCCCCCTTCAAATCGTGGGATGTTGTTCATGTCTAGTCTTTTGATCCTACTGTCCTTCTGGTGACTTGTTGGAATCCTAACAACCTTTGTTATATCTAACATACTTCATGTGGCGAGTAGGGATTCATCATGATCGTATTGCCTATGGCATTTATGATACCTATGTTGTTTCCTACTCTCCTTCCTTTTGTAATGTGTCTCTCTAGACTACCCTCGTCCCCTTTCTCAACTATTTTGTCTATGATCTCTGTTTTTCTTACCATTGTCCTATGGTCTTTTCCTTTGCGACTGTGTTCAGATCTCGAAGAAGAGGGGGAAGGAGATGATGAAGGTGAAGAAGAAAGAGGACTGGTATCATGATGATGCTTATCACCTTCTCTTCGATGGTCACAGCCTTGATCATGTTTACGATCGTCATATCCATCTTTGTCATGGTTTTGTGTCCCTTTTTCAGATCCCTTGTGTCTGTTGGTACTAGAACCTAGGTTATGAATAGTTGAATGAAGGTTTTGATATCCAACTCCTTGACCGAAGTTAAAGAGAGGAACATCATTTTGTGGAGAACCTCCAGAGATAGGTTCACCACCATCTTTTCACTTAAGACATATAGAACATCCTGAGGTAGCTTCCCCTTCATGGATTTGTAATGTCTCTCCTGTTGTAAATCCCTTTAACATTGTGCCTTTGTGGGTCGATATTCTCTTGAATCATGTTTGTGCATAATGTACTCTGCCTATAAGTGCTACATACTAATTCGTGTGAGAGTATGAGGAAGCATGCTTGGGATTGAGTGATCGGGAGGTAACATTATGTTACCTTCTAAATCACGCCAATGCAGTTGTTCATCCTGGTGGAGGATAAAGGTAAAGTTTGGTACATACTCATTGGGATGAGCATATACCACACGAAACTATTGGGGAACTAGCGGGTCATCATGTGTGCTACGCCTCCAATTGTTCATTGTGTTGAACCTAGTTAGTGAAGCACTCTCATAAGAAGAAGAAGACATGATTGATTATTTAGTGTGCAATACTCTCTTTCAATGATGGTAGGATAACTAACCCTAAGGGTTTGTTCCAATGATGGAAAGATTTCCTAGGTTCTAGTTAGGGCACAAATAACAAAATCCCTGGCAACGGTGCCAATGATGAACGGCGAGGTACCCCTACGCCCAACCATACGAATACGAGCGTTTACGCATGATCCAGTCGAACTCCAAAAATTAAGTGCTTATGCGCTTACATAGAACAAGGATGAGTTATGCAATCGTTGTCTTCCCAAGCTTACTTGTAAGGCACAATTGTATGGTTAAGTAATCTTGAGGTATATGATTTTTATGCTTTTTATGTTTTATGTTTCGAGTGCTTAAAAAGGTATAAATGAGATGATTGAGTAACTAATCTGATTTAACTAGTTAACTATTCTCTAACTAGTCCTAACACCAGCATCCGTTCCCTCTTGCTGGACACATCCTGAACCGGTGTAACACTACTAGGATTACCAAACGCTGGTTATTACTAGGTTACCAGGTGTTCCACATATGCTTGAAGTGGTTGTACTAAGTGTGCTAATTTGTTGCTAATTAATGATTTAATAAAAATAACATTAATTAACTAATGAGAGTAGCGAATAACAATAAATAACATCAAATGCAATAAATAAGCTATTCTAAATGTTGCAAAGTTTATCACAAAGTTGCTCAAGTACACAATGCTTGGATAAAGATCCATTCACTTTATGACTCCTACTATGGACACTCAAAAATAATTCTAACTTTGGAAAGGGAAAACTGCAAGAGTTCAGCTAAGGGACTACAAACTAACTCCTAAACCAAGTGCCCTGATCTCTTATTTATAGGCAATGAGATAGGTTCTGACATCAGGTATCCAATATTGCTTGGCGGGCTCTGATATCGCGGACCTGATATCACAGTCTGGATATCGCAACTCATCAAAGAGAAAAATGGATAACTATGAAGAATTATAAGGAAACTAATACCTTAAGGGTTTCTTTTTGAAAACTTTTCTAACTTTGCAATCATAATAAGCTAAGAATTTGATCTTATAAAGGGTATGAGTAAGGAAAGTATTATTAAGAATTTGATTAAACGTTTTAATAATTTTCAAACCCTTGGTGATTGCAAATGGCCTTGAAAAGAGGAGCAATAGGAGAACCTTCATAGCCAACAAGCAAAAGGCCAAGAGGCCATGGATGAGGCTGAATAGGGGAAGAAACCCCACAAGTAGAACATGTAGAGTAGGAGGCTTAATCCTTTAGTCTCCATCAAACAACTTTTACTACAGGACACTCAAAACAAGTAGAGGTAGAAGATCCATAAGCACTAACACAAGGACAATGCCTCACGCTATTACCAGATTACTTCAAAGTCATCTAGGAGAAAATGATCCTGACCATAGTGATCATAGAATTCAACTTTGGTCCATTCCTGGAATTTGCTTCAGAAGCAGTGAAGATGAAACTCCAGGCATCACTGTTATGGTGCACACTCATAAACAACGAGGAATGATATTTGGAGGAGACATATCAATTCTGGCATAACAAAAGGGAAGAAAACATGAAGGGAGTCTCAATCTTCTATTCTATAAAGGGAATAGCTAAAGTCCTTAACGTTCCTAATGAAGGGGCAAAAGTAGCACATCTTTCTACAAGATTAGATAAAGATACAAAAAAATTGTGGTTGCAAATAGTATATGGCAAAAACGACAATGATTGAGCTAACTCTTGAAGAAAGGATCTACTTCAAAATTGGCACATATCACCTATTTTCCACAAAAAGATTGAACATAATATCAACATATGCAACCAAAGGAAGTTCGATCTTAATGGGGAAATTTAAGGTAAACATTACACACCTCTATTTTCTTGAAATCCAACAATAGTTTGAGGAAAAAAAGGTAGCGAAGCTGACACTTCTATTCCCTTGCCTCATCAAGAAGCTATGTAGACAGGTTAGAATCCTAGGGTACACCAATGGCATCCCTATGAAGGCTTAGAATGCTTCCTATGTTGAAATGCTTAAGCCAACACCACCAAAGAAGGACTAGGTGGAGGAACAAACAAATGCTAGGAAACCAACCAAACTATTGCGCAACAATAGCAAGTAGCAACAAGTTCCACCACTGCCATCACAAAATTACAAGCTATCAATGACTCATTTGCAACAAATTGTAGAGATCATCAATTGGGGAACACGTGAATAGTCCAACCTCTATAAAGTCATCGATAGTGCCATCTAGCTCACAGTTTCCATAGATCCTGCTAGTGGACAAATTTCATTGTAGTTAGGAGGAGAGGATCAATGGTCACAACAAATTTTTGGGAATGCTACATCGTTCCAAGTGATGCTAGAAACTGGTAAAGGAGCCATGGGTATGGTCATGCAGCATTAGGATGCAACAGGAGCTGTAGAAGTGATCACATATCGCATAAAAGAATCCATCAACATACTTGTTGTGCTCCTAGTTGATCTTTTTGGAGCTAGAGATGCTCAAATGCTAGCTGGTACCTCAATGACTCCTACAAATCATGAGGATTTGCTGGATCGACTACTGCAAACTGGGCAAGTCATGACAAATTTTTTTGACATCCCAAGTGATGTTATTGTAGTACAATTAGAATTCATAGCAACCATGGGTAAGCTGGTCATGATGAAGACTAGGGTAGAGCATGTAGAAAATAAAATTCACATATTACAAGAAGAGCTCATGACCCTAAGGGTAGAATGAAGAGATCCTACTCAATTCATTGTGCCTGATTAGCTAGAATAGTTCAGAATAGAACAAATCAATTACCTCATGGAGCATAAGAAGCAGATGAAGAATGAAAAGGAGAAAGTGGTTTAGAATGCCTCAGTAGTAGAAGCACAAACATATGCACATACTAAGGCCCTCACCATAGTACAAGAAGAATACAAGTAACTTGTTATAAACAATGCTGGGTTGACCAACATAGAGAAGTAGAAGAATGTCCTTGAAGAAAGCATCCATTAGTTAAGAGAACAATTGATGAGGGTCAACTAGGATATGAGTCGCCTTGCATGAGAAAACAGAACCCTCTCAATGGAGGACATCCACGCCATTCAACAAAAATCAACCATTGAAATAAGCATGTGGCAAAATAAGGCCAAGAAGTATGAACAACTCAAATAACACTTCGACGATCAAGTGGGCATGTATAAACATATTAATGAGAAGGAAATCCAAATGGAAAAGGCCCAAATCAATTCCATCTTAGCACAAAATCTAGATTGGAAGTCCATCTTGGATAGCTTTGCTCATGTTCAATAGGCAGAAATAAAAAATAAAGACCTGTAAGTAGAGGATTTGAAAGAATACATGGGGCTAGCTAACCTTCACTATGCTAATTTGGCAATGTTAATAGCGGGTATGCCTAGGAATGAACTTGAGCAACAAGTAGCGATTGTGTATGTATTATATGAGAAGGAATTTGTTGATCATAAAGATGCTTTGCAAAAGCTTCATGTGGCAAATTTTGAGCTAGAAGTAGTAAAGGTCAACTACCAAGGCTAGAAAGATGTTGCAGTGAACTTGGCCAAAAGAATGATAGACTATCAGGAGTGACACAAGATGGTTAGAACATTTGAGAAGGAAAGAAGATAGTTTGTGGCATGGTACGTCAAGGCAAATCAGATGTTTCCACAACTGCAATGTCTATGGAATGTACTAGCTCCATCACACATTGCACAATTAGCATGAAGGGTATATGACCTCAAAACGGACGAAGAGAAACTTTAGGCGTTGCTCAACAAATTCAAATTTTAGAAGCCTGATGACAAGGGGAAGCAACCAATGGAGGAGCCACAACCACCAGGCACTACTTAGGCTACATTGAGTTTTAGTAGCTTGTTTTGTTTTGGTCCAATTTGTCTTATCATAACTTGTGTTAATTTTGCAAACATCATTGTGGCATTTAGTGTCATGTAAATCTACCTCCCAATTTTGTGAGGGACTCTATTCTCATTTTGTTTTAACTCTAGAACGAGTTTCCAGCCAGTCGTGGGGGTATGATAAAGTCAATTTTTCAACACCTATGATATCGTAACTACAATATTTTATCTATGATGTGATATATTTGATATCGTAGCACATGCTATGACATCGTATATCCAATATCGTAGGATGTGTGTAGCTCAACACTTAGGTGCATTGATCCGCATAAGTTTTCATTCTATAGTAACAGAACTCATTTAGTTTGTTTTTGTAATTTAGCACTTAGAAGTGTGAATGCCCGCAATGTAGTATGACTTAGTGTATGGTGTCTTTGTTTGAACATCTTGTACTTGGGCATAAGTGTGATTAGAAATAAAGATCGAGCTATTTCTCACTATTGCAGCATTCTCCTAGTTTCCTGTTTTACTTAGCATAATGTTTATTGTTTTCCTAGTTAATATTTTACTATTCCATGCACTTTATTATTACTGTTGTTATTAAGCGGAATGAGTACAACTGATCTCAAGCAGTCAAGTGTACTTACTTGGTAGCCTAGTAGTGCTATCGCTTGGTATGCCTAGTAGTAGTACACTTGGTATCCCAGTAGTAGTTACACAAAGCCTAAGGTGTGTATGGAAGATCAGGAATGGTTGCTCATCATCGTAGGCTAGAATAGATTTATTTACTTGTTTTACTTAGATTTAGAAACTACTTTCATTCTCATCATGTTTGCTAGGAGTGAGAATGGCCCAACAACATTAGATATCATATACCTCATAGTGAGCTAAACCATACACATAGACTTCACTAGCTCAATGTGGAAAGATAACGATTTCAAACTTAAACCAATTGCTAGAATAATTACATTGCCTCGTCCATGGATTACGATCTAGTCACACATGAACACTTGTGACTTGTATGGTTGGGTGTTGGACTGCTCCACCGCTCATCACATTGCATATGGAACTTAAAATTTCATGTTGAATTCATTTAACATAAACTATTTTGAAGTTTTTTAATTTCTTCCACAATTCTTGATCAATATCATGATCCCACATTACACATTCATAAAACATGATAGGCCATGCATGGATTTGAAAAAGATATTTTTAAATCATTTAAGTCTAAATATTGCAGGGAGGAGATTTTAGACCCCAAAAACATAAATAATAATTCAAAAAAAATTCAAAGTACATTAGATCATCAAGATAGAAGAGAGTTTAGAGAAAAAGCCTAATAGTTTTGAGGATGCCTTTTCAAGTTTTCATCCTTGTAACCAATCTTGACAAATCTCTCCTCTAGTAGAGGAAAAGGATCAACACTTGCCCTTGTTTAGAAGTATCCTTGTAGGTTTTGACTTCTTACTAAAGGGTTTTAGGTGAAGGGAAGAAGAGTACTCTTTCTAAAGAAAAATAAACGCGATAATAAAAGATAATAAACAAATTGCAACATAACTACAAGAAATGAGTTAATTGTTCAACCTTCATTAGAAACTTTTCTATTTGAAACTATAATTGAAAAGCAACCTCTTTGAGAATATGATATTGAGAGATAATATTTATGCTTTTCTTGCTGGAAATTAATTACACACTAAAGCTTTGAAATAGAAAACAAAACAAACAGCCAAAGATATCTCCAAATACATAGAAAGGGAGTAGACAAAGTATGTTGATCATTGAGAGTCATATCATTGATGTTTGGTTGGAAGTTGCTGCAAACTCTCAAATATATTGCTCTAATTAATACTTTAGTAGTAAATCTCACTAAAGTATTACTAATTAAGACATGTAAATTTAAGATACAATTTACTAGTTCTATTCCAAACAAATTAGGCTAAGTTGTTTCCCTGCCAATTCGCTATCAAAGAATTACTATCACTAATCATTCTACTGATTTATTCTAACATATTTTTTTTAAATGCTTAATTAATTTGATTATACTTGATTTTTAAATTTTTTTTATCTATCTCTTTTCCATGATTTATTTCATTAGCTTGCAAAATTCAAACATGGCTGTTAGAAAACATGGAACAAGAAGTCCATGCTTATCTTGGAATTCAAAGTTAAGAGAATGATTTATTTTTAAAAGTGCAAAATTGTTCCATATTACAAACATAGAAAAAGTTAAAACTGAGAAGTCCCTGCTTATCTTGCAATTAAAGATTACAGAAAAAGTTAAGATTTGAATGTGAATGACAATTAAGATTTCTAATTCAAGCATTTCACATCCCTTCAAAATTGAAACATGATTGTAAAAATGGATCACCAACCATTTTTCCTTGAAGTACCGTTCTTGTAATTCTCACAACTCATCCCATTTTTATCATCTATTAAAACATGCACGAGAGACTTCACCCTGCTGTAAAGGGGACGAATATTATGTGAACACAGGAAGAATTTTAGAGCAAACTGCTTCATGCAACTAAAATTGGAAGAAACTTTTGTAATTTCTTCACCACTTCGCTGTTTTTCCATATATATACATAACATGCTTCAGACCATCTGACAACTCATTTAGATATCTCTGTCATTACTTCACGGTCTTGAGTATGGTATATTAAAACATTTCAGCACAAAGACTTCACAAATATTTAATGTACATTTTAACACCAAAGGATACAAATCATCTTGCCATTACAGCATGTTTGGCCCTTCGATAATGAAATGACAATGCCAGATTATCATGCAGCCAGAATTTTGAATCCTTTCTCGTTAGAACATGAGACAAAAGCCGTGGATTTGCAATGCAGGCTGTCTATCCGTCTCTCACCCAAAAAATTCCCTGGTACAAATAGTAGAATACAGGAGCCAACTGTAAATATGATTATTTATCCAATGAGATCAGATATATCACTACAGAGGGCTATAATGCTGGAAATGACAGCCAAGACAACCATAAAACATGCAAGACATCTATCTGTCCTTTTTGATATGCCATGAGCATCCCTGCAGCATGAAAACAACCATATCAATTAATCTTTTAACAGTAATACTATTTATTCTCTCTTAAATTCTTAAGAAATCAATTGCAACTAATTAAAACTCCAAAAGTTTTAAAAAAACAATATACAGTAGTATAACAATATCAAAATATCAGAATATCAGAATTTGAGAAATATTTTATAGAAAAATATCTTAGGTAACAAATGAGCTAAAGAAACTCACCTCAAAACAATGATGGCCGGAAATATAAACGCAAGGGAAACATCAACTGTAGCCCCAAGAAATTGAAACACATACCAAATACTAGGTATGAAAGTAGCACCGATAAATACAATTATCATTAGCCCGGAGGTGATCAAGAAAAACCTTTTGCTATCTGATACTAGAGGAGGGGCAGTTGGAAACATGAATTCATCAAAATTTAGACGCAGAGCAAAGTTTATCACTGGAAAAACCAGTATAAGATGAATGGCATAGCTTGCCCGAGTTATGACATTGAAAAAGGAACTGTAAGGAATTCCCAAGTCTGTGTTGAAGTTTGCCAAAACATCTGCCATGGTTTCTTCTCCAAAAAGAAGGTAACCAAATAAGGCTGTCAATACGTAGATTGTTGAACACAATGCAATTGAAACTTTGGCGATCCTGTACATTGCAGAAGGTACTGCAAGCTCATTCTGTATTGGGTGAACTGCAAAAGTACAGAACCAAAAGTGTTTTAATGACATGAAGCAAATAAATTATGTAATCATAGAGGGATAGCTGGAAAACATAGCTTGGTAATAAAAATCTAGAACAGTATACCCTAGAAATAATGTTAGAATTAGAGAGTTTAATAATTGGAGCATGAAAGGTAAGATTCAATACCATTAAAGTGGCAGAGGTAAGCTGTGGCTATTACTGGAACAACTTGGAAAAGTTTCATAAAAGATGCCTGATTTGTAACATCAGGCAGTAACTTAGGCATGTAAATATCAGCATTAATTAGCTTGATCGTGGTGATTGCTACCGTGACGAGAAGAAATAAAATAGCCAGTGCCACTGATATAGCTGAGCTGACTTTTAAGGAATCTGCAGCAGCCATTAGAAAGGGACTTAAGTTTGATATTAAACTTTGGTCATCAGTTTTTAAATTGCCGCCACCAAAAGACAATAATAACAAAATTAGGGCAAAGGAAGTGGTATTCTCTTACCAACATATCTGAAGGATACTAATGGAAGAAGAACAATGACAGTGGTAAGAAACAGAACCCCAATTCTGCTGGTCCACCAACTTATTCCAAACCATTCCTCCAAAATGCCACTGCGATGTATTCCAGCGGATGTAGTTCCAGAACTCACATCAGCTATGCACAAGAAAGCAAGAAACTGTGAACTTCCCAGCAAAACAGCAACCAAAATTTGCAAAGACATACAGCGCCCAGGAAGAATAGGGATATGTTACAATCACCATTAGAATTCATGCACATAGGATCATTGCAATCAAAACTGACAAAATATTTATCCCAACATAAGATAATAAACAACATCATCATCACCCTAAACCTGGTCCCAACAAAATAGAAGCTAGTAAACAGATCATTGATAACAACATCATTATCATCCTAATCTTATTCCAACAAAAATGATTTCCTATTAAAAGGGTTGTCACCCCTTGTTCCAACAAAAATAGGTTCCTGTTAAAAGGATCATCACATGGAGGCTCAATGTTCATCACACCTAGTATGATCTTCTCTGTGAATGAACAAAAGCCTAACCAGATCTTTTAGAAACAAGCACCTCACCATCACTGTTAATTGCCGATGGATAAAAAGAATCAAATTTAATTGCAGATGACTGTTACATACCAATTATGATCAAGTAAATGATGAGAATGCCCAAGGTCTTCACAATGACGAAAATCTGCAGACAGATTCTACCAGGGACTCCAAAGGCATCGGCCATGAGAGCTCCATAGGAGGTGACACAGGCGTCACTGCTGAACCTGATCATGAATTCAAGTGAAAAGTATGTGAAGATCCCCACAACCACAAGGAGTACCAGGCCCAGGGGTACCCCCAAGATCTTTATGGTTGCAGGCAGAGACATGATTCCTGCTCCCACAATTGTGGTGGAAAGATTTGCAATGGATGCAGCAACAGATGTTCTGGGTTTTCTCCCATCGTCATGTTTTCTTGGAAGAAGAAATTCCTGTTCCTCAATCATTCCATACCCCTTCTCAATTGTCATCCTGAAATCTGAATTCTGAATTTTGTGACACAGAAGATACAGAAGTACAGCACTGCTTCCAACTCTGTAGCTGCATTTATGGATGATCAGCAACGCAGGAAACTAGCAATGGTGGTGCACAAGCAAACAGATTTCTGGAGATAAACCACGGGAACCAGAATATGAAGCACAAAAGTACCGATGGAGAGCCGTCAAAATCTTCGAGCCAGTGGGCCTGTACAATAAACATGGCATTATAAACGACCCGACTAATGGTTTATTTCAGAAATTTAGGTATTTTGATCCATCGTCAATTACCGTTTGATGATTATGGCAATGCAAAAAGATACGGAGTCGAATGATATTCAGGCTCTTTTGTGCCTACATGCACATGTTTCAAGCTTTCAACGTCCACAGAAAAAAGAAACTACTTCTTCACATTGAGACGGCTAGCATACTGACAATCTCTCAGTCTATTTGCTGCAATTATTGGATTCCTGCGCACGGCATTTTTGAAAACCAGGAATAGATTTTCAAGGGTAGCTTTTCGGCAATCTCACTAAAAATTACGAATCGGTAAAGCGTGATCAACTGTTTGTTTCTGTGTAAATGATTCTCTGTGATTGCTTTCCACTTAATTTTATCAAATACGACAATTTCATCATATACGAAATATGATTAACTATTTCTTAGAAATGGGCTATGGAAGCGACAAGCAAAAGCATGACTAGAATCAATGAACCTAAAATAACTTAGGCTGGCTTCATTGTAATTTGAGCGCGTCTTTTTACGGTGATTATGGAAATACACTATATGTGGCAGACCAGGTTTAGAGAATGGAGAGATAAGGATGATTTTTTTATTAAAATTGATCTATTGCGATCAGGAATTTCATTTCATGATGGATCAGCTCGATTTAAAAAATTAAAAAAAAGAACAACTTATAAAGATGAAGAGATGACCAGGTTCAATGGATCTAGGAAAGTTACGTTTTGTTTTGTTTTTTCCTTTGAAAAACTGCATATGTATATATACTTGGCTCAGAATTTATGTTCATGGCAATTAGTTTCGATCTGTATTTTAATCATTTGTTTGCATTGATGACAGAAAGAAATTCCTAGTTTGCTAGAAAAGGGTTGTTAGCACAATGTGAGCGTGTTGAAGGAAATAAGGTGCGCAGCTAATATCCTTCAAGAGACATCCTTCAAACTTTAGAACACCACGTTTAAAATTTGCTATGGCATGACCTTGATAAGGTATTTTCCTTAAATTTTGGGTTTTGGATTTCCCTTCTTAAGTGTTTAAGGAAACTTTGCAGGAAGAATAATTTAAATTATACTGGCAAATGGAGGAAGACAGGAAGAAAGTGAACCTGTCACACATCCTCCCTCATATCATTCTAGCCTTGTTGGTGGCTTTTCTTAATAAACTAAGGTAGCTAGATGAATTCACTTTTGTCATCAAGATCTACATCCTTATTTATTTGTAATTTTTTCAAATTATCTTTGATGAGTGGCGAGGTACCCCTACACTCCACCATACGAATACGAGCGTGCACGCGCGATCCGGTCGAACTCCGCAGACTAAATGCCTTAACGCCACAAGAAACACTTGGGGTTAATCGTTCGTTGTCTTCCCAGGCTTGCTTGTAAGTGTCACGGTGTATGGTTAAGCAAGTCTGAGGTATGTGATTTTTTTGGTATTTTTGGCTTATCTTCTATGCTACCAGGAGAAGGGGTTGAGAAAATTAAACTAACTCTAACTAAGATCTAAGTTTAATTTAACTAGCGTCAGCATCCGTTCCCACTT
>MNCI01031488.1:341999-359887 GCA_015680685.1 Gnetum montanum
GCGCGACGCGATATCGCGTACGCGATATCGCGGCCTAGTGTAAACCGCGTCTCATCAATCTTCAATCAACTTTTATGTCTTTGTTTGGTTTACTTTCAGTCACTTCCCTATAACAATGATGTAGCAACATTTTTTAAAGAGTCTTATCTAAGACTCCATTTGAGACTTAATTAGAAGTCACTCTAAGCCTTTCTCCAATGCCTATGTTGGGCAATAGTTTGGAACCCTTGTTAAATCTTTGGAGCTTGTTCCTCTTTTCATCTTGTTTTTTTGGAAACAAAAATCACTTTAAGCCTTTCTCTAATGCCTATATTGGGCAAAAGTTTGTAACCCTTGTCAAATCTCTGCAGTAGCTTATTTCTCTTTCCATTTTGTTTTTGCATAAAATAGAAATCACCCCAAGCCTTTCTTTAATGCCCATGTTAAGCAAAAATTTGGAACCTTCATCAAATCTCTCAACTATGTTTCCTTTTCCTTCATGTTATGTATGAAATTTCTCTAATACCTATTTTGGGCAAAAGTTTGTAACCCTTGTCAAATCTTGGGAGCTTGTTTCTCTTTCTATCTTGTTTGGAGCTTGTTTCTCTTTCTATCTTGTTCGTTAGAAGGTCGACAATGTTGATATTATGTCTTTTCATGACATCAATAAGTTAAAAAGTCTTTCTAATAAGAGTACTACCAATGTTTCAGGTTCCCATTAAAAATATCTGCATGCACTTGCTTCTTTACTCACACATTAATTTGATAGCATGTATTTGCTTTCAACATTTATGCTTTAAAAGTATGTTGGTATGCCAATTCTGCACTGTAACAGCGATTCCTTTAGAAATTTTTTACCTGTCCGACTGACATGGTTGTGACTTGGTTACTGGAATTTCTTTCTTTCAATGATAGCTAACAACCCTTATTCAAACGCAACAGGATGTGCTGAGATTTTACTTGTACTAACAGGTGACACAAACTAAAAGGAGGTTAGGCTTTTGCTGTTGTACTAGTTGTAGGTAATGACCTTATATATACACACACAAATACCTGATCAAACGTTGCCAAAGTTCAATGGTTAAAGGATGATGGTGATAATATTAAATTCTCAAGAATCATCGTAATGGCATTTCCATCTCCAATCCTGAGAAATTTCCTCTATGGAAATACAGTTATATAAACAGCTTCTGAACAGTGGTCAGGTATCGCCAGATGATCTTGCTAAGCAATTTGCTGTGTCTTTAAAGAGAAAGAAATCTGCTGAAGATCGTAAACTGATGGACATTGTTGCTGGTGAAATTGCAACTGTAATCAGCCACATGCCAAATGACAAAACTCTTAGCGGTGATGGATATCCAGAGGAATTCTTTAAAACACATTTGATGATTTAACATTGAAAACAGTCTTGGAAGTTCGGAAAATGAAATCAACGCATAAAAAAGTTCAACATGACTTTGTTAATGGAGGGCTCTAGACCTGTAATCTTTTGCACCGCTTTCTATAAGACTGTCAATGTTATGTATAACAGACTTCAAAATGTCATGCCTAAATCTTATTTAACTTAATCAAGGCGGTTATGTTGAAAGCGAAGGCATATCCTTGATCAGGTTATTCTTGTTTAAGAGATTATTCAATCGGCCAAGTGTAAATTGAATGAATAAGGTTTTGCTTTCAAATTAGTAAAGTTTTGCTAAGTTGAATTACCATTAACTGGATGTCTGGATACGACTTTGAAGGCTTTTGGTTTTTCAACAGCATAGCGTCCTTTAAAACTGCTGCTGCAAAGCTTCATTGATGGAGGCAAACATGGATCCTTTAATAGCAAGTTAAGGAATAGGATTTTTGTAGCTCATCCAATTTATCTATCCTTAATAATTATTGCTATGGAAAACTTCCGTGAATATTTGAAAAAGTTGTAACTTCAAAAAAAAAAACAAAAAAAATTCAATAAATTTGTTATGATACTTCTTTTAATTCCTAGAGTTTATGCTTGAAAGATAGGCAAAAGCAAATACAATACACACATTTTATCACTGTAGGAAAATTTTATTAATAGAGCAAAATATCTATGGAAGAAAATTTTTATCTACTTTGTAGATTTCTTGAAAACTTATTATTACGCAAGTTATGGAGACCCTTAATTTCAAAGTTTCTAGCAAACTATTATTAGCTATAAAAAAACTTTATGGTATGGTTTCACTTACAAACAAGTAAAAAAGTATAAAATTTAATACTTTTATTGAAGAGAAATAAGAATGTCCTCTTTTCCTATTTTGTTTATGTTTTTTCTTGTTCATATAATGGTTGGTTTTTTCTTATTCATGCAATGTGTAAATTTGGTTTAACATGTTTCTTTTGTTCTTCTTCTTTACAGTTGGAAACATTGCCCTTGTTTTATTTTGGCTTCTTTGGTTCATGTTCTTTCTTTGTTGACTTGTTTCATGTGCTAACATGAAAATGATGAAATCCATCGGTTATATTCTTTGTAAATAGAAGTAACTCTTATGAAACATCATGTCTCTTCATTAGCTATTTTTTATAAGTTAAAGAGAAACTAATGATTGTGTACTTTACGAATATATTCTAATAAGTCTCATACCAAATTACAACAACTCTTATATTTTGTACCAACAAAGATATTGATGAGCGATGAGGTACCCCTAAGCTCAACCATATGAATCACAAGCATTCACGCACGATCTGGTGGAATTCCATGGATGGGACTAGTTGTAGCATCTAGATCATTATGCTTTGATCACAGTTCAATGTCTTCCCACTTGAACTAGTGGTAGCTTTGTCACATATGGTTTAGTCCAAAGTGAGGTGTATGATGTTTCCTAACTCTATGCCACTCTTGGTGACAAAAAGATATAAATTGATTAACTAATGAACAATAAAAAATAAAGCCTAAATTAGCCTATGGCAGTGGTATCCGCTCTTAACTGTTAGTACACGTCTTGGACTTTGTGGAGCTACTTCTAGGTTTACCAAGTGTAAGTCACTAGTTGTGCCAAACTATACACCACTGGGCGACCAAGTATTTACACTTAAACACTTGTGATTAAGGCATACACGTTCCACTTAATGATAGAAATATTAAATAACAATAAATGGAAATGTTTAACTAAAGAAAGCATTAAATAATTAAAACAACAATATTAAACTAAGTGGATGCTGCAATGATGGAAGTAATCTTGATCTTTATTGCAAGTCATGTAACATGTCCAAGTACGTCATACTCGAACAAAGGTGTTGTACAATTACAAACATTATACTGTGGGCATGCACTAGGAATAACAGACTTAAAGGAAAAGAAATTGAAAACTAACTATTCTAAAATGTGCAAAAACTGTCTCATCTAGAAGCCCAAGTGTAATATTTATAGGCGAGGTCCAAATGAGGCGATGTTGGGTATCTGACGTCGCTTATTAGCCCCAACGTCGGGGCTCGTCAAATCACCACTCTTCATACCCTCACAACTGAATGAAAACTCATCCTCAAGTTAACAAAATGAGGAACATGTCCTTTACAAAATATTGGCAGGTATGGAATTATTGACTAACTCCAACAATGGACAAAATAACTGACTATTTGCATGCCACAGTAGTGCAATACAAAAATGGAACACATTATTATAAAACAAGATAAAACAAAACAAGACTGAAAAGCTCATGTAGTGCCCAGAGGTGATGGCTCTTCCATTGGTTGCTTCCCTTTGTTGTCAGGCCACTGAAATTTGTAACGGTTGAGCAAGGCCTATAATTTTTCCTCCTCCATCCTTAAGTTGTGCACTGTCCAGGCTACTATGCCGATGTGTGCTAGCGTTGGTACATCCTAAGGACATGGCAATTGCGAAAACATCTGATTTGCCTTGATGTACCAAGTCGTGAATTGTTGTTGTTCCTCCTCAAAGGCCTTAGCTTTATCCTTTAGCTCATGATGGTCTATCAATCTTCGAGCTAGGTTCGAGGCTACATCTTTTTGTCCCTGGTAGCTAACTTTGACCATCTCTACTTTTGATTTTTCCACTTGTAACTTTTCCAACACATCCTTTTGATCCACAAACTCTTTTTCATACAGTGCATAGGTGGTTGCCACTTGCTTCTCCAACTCGCTTCTAGGATGACCTGCTGCTAACATGGCAAGGTTGACATATCTGCGGTTAGCCAACGCCATGTATTCTTTCAAATCTTCTATTTGTAGGTCCTTATTTTTAACTTTCGCTTGTTGGACCATGGCGTAATTGTCCAAAATGGCCTACCATTTAGAATTTTGTGCTACCAAGGAGTTGATGTGGGCCTTGGCCATCTTGATTTCCTTATTAATTTCCTTGTACATGCCAACTTGGTTCTAGAAGTGTTCTTTTAACTTCTTGTGCTTCTTGGCCTTGTTCTACCATGCACTGATCTCAATTGCTATCTTTTGATGAATAGTGTGTACCTCCTCCATATAGAGGGTTCTATTTTTTGGGTCAATCTACTCATATCCTAGTTGACCCTCACTAGTTGTTCCCTCAACTGGTGGACACTCTCCTCCAAGATGTTCTTTTGCTTTTCCATTATGGTCAATTGGGCATTCTCTTTATGAGCTAATTATTTTCTTCTTGAATAGCGATCAATACCTTTTTATGCACATGAGTTCACGCATCTACGGTAGAGGCATTTTAGACTGTCATCCCCTTTTCCTACTCTGCAGCTGCTCTCTCCTTTTCCAGCTTGGTAAGCTCCTCCATCTGAAACTACTTCAGTTGGTTTGATGTAAGCTCCTACGCAAAGTCTATTTTTAGCAAAGTTCAAGGGTTCATGTTGCGTTTGTTTCCATTCTTGGATTTGTCTCCTCAAGGTTGATACTCTCACATAGGTTTGATATCTTTCATTGAAGAGTTCTACCATTGTTAGCCAACGTCGAATTGATTTTGGTTTTAACGACCTATACCATACTTTTTCTTGGTCAATGAGTGTCAGAGGAAAGAGCTTAAGTTTTTGCCATCCATTATCAGTGTCATTCCATGCACAGGCATCATGGAAGGCTTGTAGATGATGTTGGGGATCTAAATCATAGCCTTCTAAAAACTTAGGAAAGTTGTTTAAGTCAAGCTTGGGTAGACGACTTTCCTTACGATGCCTGCGGGGTATTTGAATAGCCTCTTGTATTTTCGTTAAGCTTGTAGTGGCTAGTAGGGGTTCATCGTCACTAGGTATGTTATGCAATTGTGAGTTGGGACAATTTTGTTTGCGTTGATGCTCATAAGAGACCCCTACATCAAATTGGGTACTCCCAACTTCATCTTCATTATCATATAATTTGTTGGTTCTCCAATGAGTTGCCCTACTAGTTATTGCGTTGTCATAGTCTTACGAGAGAGACATTGTTGTGAACCGTGTGTGACTTAATTGAATTTAATTTAATTTCTCTACTAAAGGATATATTGTTAATACTTGTTATAGCGATCTTATATGATATAACTAATCTAAATAACTAGCACCATCCCCGACAACGACGCCAATGATGAGTGGCAAGGTACCCCTACAGTCAACCATACGAATACGAGCATTCACACATGATTCGGTCGAACTCCGAAGACGGGCTAGTTGTGGTATCTAGATAGTTACACGTTGATCACAGTTCGTTGTCTTCCCACTTGGACTAGTATTTTCTTTGTCATGTATGGTTTAGTCTAGAGTGAGGCGTATGATGTGATCCTAAACTAGTGTTACTCCTAGAGACAATGGAACATAATCTTGATTAAACTAATAAGCAATAGGAAATGAGTCTAAGCTAGCCTAAGTGCGATGAGCATCCATTCCTTAATCATCCATACACATCTTGGACCTCATGCACAACTACTACTGGGATTACCAAGCATAGATCCTAGGTACGCTACTAGGTTACCAAGTAGTCAAACTTAAATGCTCGTGATTAAGTTGTACTCATTCCACATTAACAACAAGAATAGTAAACTCGTGATTAAGTCGTACTCATTCCACATTAACAACAAGAATAGTAAATGATGATAAAGAAATATTAACTAAGAAAATAATAAATAACAATGACAATTAAAACTAAGTGAATGCTACAATGATGAAGTAATCTCGATCTTTATTTCCGGTCATGTGCATGTCCAAGTACGTCACACTCGAATAAAGGTGTCATACAATTACAAGCATCACACTGCGGGCATGCACTTTGGAAAATAATCTAACTCCTATGGAAACAAACTACAAGGGCTTTGCTACAACTACTCTAAAGATGCCTAAGTGTGGCAGGTGTGTGCTTATTTATAGCTAAAAATAGACTTTTTATAAATGGGGCCGCGTCGACGCATGGGTGGATGCATTGATGGGGCCACGTATACGGGGCCTCGTATACATGGCCTAGTTAATGCAGCCTCGATATCAAGGGTCTAATAATAGGGGTCTAATAATAGGAGGTAGACCTAGTGTCTTATATCAGGGTTCCGATAATAGGCGTCCAATAATAGGACCTGACAGACCATGACTCATCAATGGTCATAATTGATGAGTGGTGAGGTACCCCTACACCCAAACATACAAATCACAAGTGTTCACGTGCAATCTAGTTAAATTTCATAGACTATAATTACTAAGTACACTAGAGCTAAATAGTGTGTGCGTGTTGTTTGTTTGTTGCCTTCCTAGTCCCACTTGTGAAATGAAATTGTATGGTTAAGTGTGATTGAGGCAAAAGATTTTTATTATTTTGTATTTTTATCAAATTACTTGCCTAGAACAAGAATCAAAGTAAGAGTAATTAATGCTAAGTAAACTATGGTCTAATCTAGCCTAACATAAGTAACCATTCCCACTTCCTAAACACATCCTGAACTTTGTGTAAACACTACTCGGTTGTCAAATGCTAACCGTTTCTGTGCTACCAAGTGTCACACATATGTTTGAAGGAGTTGTGCTTATGTATTTTAATGAGTTTCTTGATTAATCAAAATTAATTACTACATAAATAGCATTAATGTAAATTACATGAAATCACAATATATAAATGCATAAGAAGAAAGTCTCAAGTGCTGCAAGGAATGAATCAAAAAGTTCATCTTTGTTTCCAACACTATGGTGTGTTCAAGTACATCAATGCTTAAATAAAGATCAGTTCACACTTAGACCTCCTACTATGGGCACTTGAAAATATTCTAACTCTCAAATGAACAAACTGCAAGAGTTTCACTACTTGACTGCCAAAAAATTTCCTCAATCATGCGCCCGGGGGTTGTATTTATAGACTTGAGAGTAACCCTGCGATATCAAATGTATGATATCGCATCTTGGGCCACGATATTGCATACCTGATATCATGACCACCTTGATATCAGAGTGTATGAAAAACATGATTTATCATACCCCCACAATTGAATGAAAACTCACCCTCAAGTACAGAAGAAGAGGAACAAGTCCTTTACAAAATATATTAGGGGATGTGGACTATTTGACTGACATGCAGAGTGACAAAGAGAAAATAGACAAATACAGAAGTGCCCAAACATACAACATTAAAATTGTGTACAAAATTGGGTGCTCATGACAATAGGAAAGAACACCCATGGATCTAAAGGACATCCAACCCCTCTTGGCAACAGAAGAATGAGGGAGAGGTAAGAAAGATCTAGCAATCATAAACAATCTCCCGCGAGTGATATTGTTGTATCCTCCTTGGTGAAGACAGTCTTGCTTCCAATCTATACTTTCCATTGCAATTACAACAAAATCAAGGATTAGTATATAAAGTGTAATAGATAACGGTAGAATACCTTGTCTCGTCAGTGATTTTATCTAGTCGAGTTATGATTGTGATAGATTGGTTACTTGATAATGTTAGTGGGAAGACTGACGAATGGGCTAAGTAAGAGAAGTGGTCCATAAAAGGTAGAAAAAGATCAACACAAGGAATACTGGAAATAGGGTATAAAAATTTATAATAATAAAAAGAAGAACCTCACTAAAATGGTTGTGAAGATGTGTACAATTAGATGTCATGGATGGGGTAAATAAAAAGAATTTGATTGTAACATTGTCTAAGGGTAAAGAACTTAACCAAATCAAAAGATATGCAAGTGGGTCCTCCCCAAAGTAGGCATAGGCCTTTTATGCCCTTGCATAACTTCAAACCAAGGAGTTTGTGGGCTCCATGGATGATTAATAGTTACAGAAAGTTAGATACAAAAATCCCAAAAGTAACCAATTGAGAAACTTGACACATCAAACCAAAACATTGAATCAAAACATGAAACCAGCAATGAGGTGAGGCATGAAAATCATAGATGGATGACAGAGAGAATGGAATGGAGTTCCCAATTATGATCACATGAAGTCCCTTATGGAGTTTGTGATTAAATGACTTGGTAGGATCCATCCTTAGTCCAGACCAAAAGCAATCACTTTCAGTGACTTCACATCGACATTCAAAGGCTAGTCCATCCCCTGAGACATAAGAATGCTCTCACAACACAACCACCATTCCAAATTGGAGAGAAAGTAGGAAGTGAGAAAGGGCCTTAGTTAGAGGAGACAAGCGAAGTCCCATAACTAGTGCTTATAGCCCTTTTATTTGGTCTAAGGGGTGTGCTTTCAATTCCCATGTGTTTCTTTTTTTGTCTTTTTTTTGAATGGGAACCACACCATGCAAAGACCCATGCATTTTTTTCTACATTTATTTTGTCCAAGGGGTGTGCTTTGAATTCTCATTTTTTTTTATGATGACCACACCATGCAAGGACTTATTTGACTTCCTATTATGAAATGATGCAAAATGGTGAGAAACTCATGAGAACACTTTTGCACATAGGAAAATAGAAAAGCATGAAGAATACTACATTCCTTTGAAGCCACACCCTATCCAAACCTTTGATTCCTTTCCAATTTCAGAAACTACACAAGTCAACAATTTATTAAAGTTGCATTAATGAAGAAGGGATGACACATTTCCAAAACAAGGAAAACCATAGAGTATGTGAATGGGTGGATGATGTGGACTCATTGCCTATTACATGAAAAGAAACCATGTTCCAGTCGTTAGTAATGACATTGAAAGTCAAAAACCAAATATCAACAATCAAATTACAAATAAAACATACCATCATCAAGTAGCACATTACCATTGTACCTAACACCTTATTAGCAGAAAGAGTAGAGAAATTCATCAAACACAAGAAGTTACAAAAGAAAGTAAAATATTATGCAATAAATATCAAATATATTAACGATGGTGTAAAAAAAAAACTTAGAAAAGATTAATAACTTGAAAAATAAAAAGATCTAAAACAAATATGTAAAACAAAGAATATGAAAACAAAAAGTTGTAAAACCAAAAATGTGTAAAACAAAAAAGTCAAAAGACTAAGAAGCCACACAAAGTGCTAATATGGGTGGCCATCTTCCCCATGATTAAGTTGGAAGGGGGAGATCTAAAAGATTGAGTGTGGTTGTCCATCTAGCGAGGTGTTTGTTGAGTTGGTTGGCTTGGGCTCATGGAAAGGTTTCACTTGTTGGATGTTGACATATTGTTTCTTATTTGGGCTATCAAGTTTGTAGATGATCATGACCCCAAATGGAAAAGTCTCATCAATAATGTAAGGTCCTTCCCACAACGTTTAAAATTTGGTTCGTTGGGGTACATGTGCAGGATTCCAATAAAGAACCTTGTCTCCTGGTTGGAACTTGACTTTTCTTATTTTGAGGTCATGGCATTTCTTGTTGAATGCCTTATGTGTTTCATTGGATGATAGGGCCATTAATCGATTTTCATCTAGCAAGTTGAGATTCATTAATTGTTCTTTCTATGCTAGACTTAGATTTAGGTCAAGATCACAGGTTGTAGAAAGTGTATGGAGCTCGAATTGGATGGGTAATGTTGGTAGTTTTTCGTACACAAGCTCATAGGGAGAATATCTTATGGGCAACTTCCATGTGGAGCAATAGGCCCAAAGGGCATCGTTTAATTGGTGCTCCAGTTCCTTCGGTATTTGCTAATGGTGCATGTTAGAATTTTTGTAATCTCTCGATTAGTGACCTTAGCTTGACCATTGGCTTGGGGATGATATGGTGTTGTAAGTTGGTGCTCAACCCCCAAGTGCTACATAATTTTTTGGAAAGTGGCACATGTAAAATGAGTTTCATTATAAAAAATTAATGCACAAGGCATACCAAACCTGTTTATGATATTTTGTTGTACAAACCAAGCAGTAGTAGTGGTTGTACAGTCAATGGCAGTTGATGCTTCTGCCCACTTGGTGCAATAGTCAACTGCGACTATGATATATGCCTTTCCATTTGATAAAGGTGTAATGGGACCCATAAATTCAATGCCCCAAATATCAAATAGCTCAAGAGGTTGAATCCATTACTATGGACCCTCCATTCGAGCTGTCATTCCACCATCCCTTTGGCAATGATCACAAGCGCGGATAAATTGGTGTGCATCCGTCAAGATTGTTGGTCAATAATATCCTACTGTGAGGATTTTGATGGTTGTGTGTCTCCTAGCATAACGGCCCCCACAAGGGCCTTTGTAAGCATCTTGGAGAATGTGCAGTTGATCCATATTAGGGACACACCAACATACCAGGCCATCGAGATAGACTTTGTAAAGGTTTCCATTAATTTGCATGAAATATTTGACCCGGTGAAGAAACTATTGTTTCTTTTTGGTGTCCAAACCTTGTGATAGTTCTTGCTTGAGCAAATAAGTGAGGATGGTGTCATACCATTTTGCTTCATTGGGCATTTGTGCATTAATAGCTCCTACAAGTAGAGATTCATCAAGGAATTGATCAGATAGGGCACTCTCTTTTTCCTTGTCATCCAATCTTAGTCACGATAAGTGATACGCAACCACATTCTCTACACCTTTTCGATCTACCATCATGAGATCGAACTCTTGCAAAATCATGAGCCATTGTATGACACGAGGCTCACTGTTGGTTTATTTATTAGAAACCAGATGGTGCTATGATCTGTGTGCACAAACACTTTATAGCCAAGCACATAGTACCTAAACTTCTCTAAGGCGAACACCATTGCCATCAACTCCTTTTTTGTGGTGTAGTTGAGCTATGCACCTACAATGCTTTAGCTCATGTAGTAAATGTAATATGGACGTTTTTGATCATCCATCTATGTAAGCACTACCTCCAAAGCATAATTTGATGCATTGGTCATCACATGAAACAACCTGAACCAATCAAGTGCTTGTAGAATTGGGGTTTCAACAAGCTTTTGCTTCAATTGCAAAAATTCTATTTCACATGGAAAGGTCTAGACAAGTGATGCATCCTTCTTTGTTAATTTCACCAACGGCTTGGTGATTTTGGAAAAATTCTTAATGAAACACTAGTAGTAGCTAGTATGACCAAGGAATGACCGTACTTCTTTAACTATTTCAAGTTGATAGGTTATTCCTTGGATGACCCTTATTTTTTTAGGGTCCACCTCGATTCATGCTTTTGAAATATGGCGCCCCAAGACTATGCCTTCCTGGACCATAAGGTGTCTCTTTTGCCAATTGAGCCAGAGGTTTCTTTTGACACATTGTTTCAACACCTGCTCAAGATGGTCCAGGGCTTACTCGAACATAGCTCCATAGGTAGAAAAGTCATCCATGAAGACTTATACCCTACTATCAATCTATTGTTGGAAAATGCTGAGAACTAATTGTTGAAATGTGGTTGGGACATTACATAGACCGAATGGCATATGATGGTAAGTGAAAGTTCCCCAAGGACTTGTGAGAGTTTTCTTTGCCTGGTCCTCTAGTGCAATCTAGATTTGGTTATAGCCACTATAACCATCTAAAATGCTTTAGTAGCAATGCTAAAAAATGGTGTCCAGCACTTGGTTGACAAAAGGAAATGGAAAATGATCTTTGAAAGTTACCATGTTGAGCAGCCAGAAGTCAATGCACACTTACCATTTACCTTCTTTCTTGAGTATAATCATAATTGGACTAACCCACTCACTATCTGCAATAGGGTAAATGGATCCCACCTTGAGGAGTTATTCAGTTTCCTCTTTGACAATTTGCTTTACTTTAGGATTCAAGCATTGTTGCGGCTGTCGTTTTAGCTTAACGACGATGTTCGTGTAAATTCGGTGCTGACATATTCTTGGATATATCAAATTAGCTCGGAATATGACCAGGTAAAGGCTACTGACCATTTTTCCACAACCTTCATTAACTTTTTCTTTTCTGCTGTAGCAAGCTTGGCATTAATGATGATCAACCTTCAATTCTTCAAAAATATGTACTCTATTCCAGGTGGTAGTGTCTTTATTCAAGGGGTTCTTGTTTAAAATTGTTAGGAATTTCTAGCTCTCCCCAATTGACATCTTCATTTGCTCTTTTGGAGAGCTGGTGATGAACTTGCTTGAGATTATCCATACTTGCAACATATTCGTATGTTAGGCCCTCAGTAGGTTCTATGCACAATGTGTTGCTGCTAAAATCAACTATCAACCACTAAGTGCCTTCCTATATTGTGGCTGCTGCATATAGACATCTCTAAATTTTAGCTTCTGGTGCACACTTCTTACATGCAGAGATAGATGTTTGCTTTATTGACCATAACTTTTGCACATAATGGCACCCTGAATCATTGTATGCGATACATGGAACCCTCTTCTTCTCGATCTTTCCAAATTCATTTTCTTTTGATATCTCCAAGGAAAGATCTCTAATGCCCATTTTGGCATCAATGGTACTTAACCACACCCTTATCATAATAATTTGGAGCCCCACTTGCAATTCTTCACTTTAATTACTAGGAAATCGGTGGGATATGACCACCCACAAACGGTGGTTACAATGTCCTCTACTAGTTCCAATGGAACAGTGATGGACTAGTCTACTAGTTCCAGCCAGATGTTGTTCTTCTTCAAGGGAGGAAGGTTCCACATTGTGTGCATGTCATGTGAAATCAGATTAACACTGAAACTAGAGTCAAGAAGAACTTTACAAGGCTCATTCCTAGAAATTTGCAAATATACTAAGGGACTCTCAAGATCAACTAACTTTTTGGGCAGGTTGCCAACTTGTATCTAAGCAAATACAGCATGGGTTAGCATTACAATATGGATTTGATAGGGGTTTTAGTTTGAAGAGGACTTAGATAAAGATGAAACAGAGGAAGGTGAAGGAGTAAGGTTACCAACCATTGATGTGTTTGAGGGCTTTGGTGGACTGCAAGGTTGGAAGAAGGGTCTTTTTTTTTGTTCATGGTTCCAACTTGCATGGTAGCTTAACCGATTGCAGATTAATCATCCTCGTAGCATTTCTTTGCTATGCTTGGGTAGGCAATTCATCCTACATGGACGAAACATGTGGTAGCTATGTAAGAGATGGAGTAGGTGCAAGGATAGGATGTGAATGAGGGTAGTAGGTGGTATCCCTCCTTGGATAGGGTGATTGGTATACTTTAGAAGGGTAGTGGTGAGGTTGGTAAGTGGCAACATGACTAGAGGAGTCCTGTAGAGATGAAGCTTGCTGAACATAGTAACTATAAGGATCTGGTTGCCAGTAAGGGTACTACTGTCTTGGAGGTGGCAACACCTGTAATTGTGATTGCTGCCACTATTGGTACAATTTGTAGGGTTGCGGTGGAGTTCCAATTGGATAGTACTACTATTGTTAGTAGAACTGTCGAGGATTGCCTTGTGGATAAGGTAATCTTTTAGGTGTTTTCCTTTGTGTAAGTCATGGATGTAAGGCATACACCCCAAATTCCTATAGGTGTGACACAACTAGGTAACATCCCTTAGGATGTTCATATTGATAGATGTCACAACCACTATCATCATCTAAATCACTATCCGTAGCCATCTTTATTGTAGCCATTTTACCTTTACCCTTGGACATGGCACATTTAGCTTCCTTACGTCTCCAGGGCTCACACTCACCACTTTGCTCCTTGGGCTCTTCAGTAATTTTTAAGACAACTTGAAACTTACTGTTCATGGAGTCTCATAACTGATTAACATTAGCTGTGATTTTTTATTGCAATTTCTAGAGTGGCAAGGTTTTCTGATTAGCTACCTCATCTATGGTTAATTCATCCTCATTATCACAAAATTAAACCCCCCTTTTGTAGATAGAAGGGTCCTCATTGTTTTCTTCTACACTTTCTCATTTTCTTAATTCTCTCTCCTCCTTGGCTACTTGCTTAAGTAATTTTTGAATCTAATAGGTGCTTTACTCTATCAATATCCCTTGGGCATAGATGCCAAGGGTTTTCCTAGTTTCAGACCACAACCCATCTATGATATGGCAAAGCTAATCAAGTTGAGAGTATCCATGGCTAGGACACTTGATGAGTGGGTAGGTACCCCTACGCCCAACCATACAAATCATGGGTGTTCACACGCGACTCTGTCGAATTCCATAGACTGTAAGCACTTTTCATACACCAGACCCTAACTAGCAAAATCCTTTGTTAGAACGGTCGTTGTCTTCCCAACCTCACTTGTGATGTTCTAGTGGCGATGGTTAAGTGAGATTGAGGCAACTAATTTTTATGGCTTTTTACTTTATCTTTTGGCATCTAATTAAGGTGTGGGAAGTACGGAATGAAATATTATTTAATCTATAATTATCCTAATCTATATCTTAACTATTCCTAGAATAAGTATTCGATCCCATCTTCTGGGCACGTCCTAAGCATCCCCTAACCACTACTGGGTTACTAGACGTTAAGTGTCACTGGGTTGCCAAGCATTGGGTTTACATTCGAGATGGTCGTACTTATGGTTTCTACGAACTATGAATGAGCGATAGCTATTAAAATGATAACAAGTGAAACTTAAGTAATTATCAAAGCATAAAGATATTAAGCTATTAAATGCATTAAATGACTAAGTCCAAATGTTGCAAGGAATGCTTGAAAAGCTCATTTTTATTGCCATTCACTCCAATGGACTCAGATACATTAATGCTCGAATAAAGAGCCGAACATCTTTCTTACACCTACTATGGGCACTTGGAAAATATTCTAACTCTCGCAGAAACAAACTGCAAGAGCTTTGCTACAATTGACAAAAAGGTGAATAAGTGTGGCAGAAGCCCACTTATTTATAGGCCGAAAAAGGTGTCACGTAAACGGGGCCACGTGGACGCATGGGAGGATGCGTCGACGGGGCTGCGTATATGGTGTCCCGTATATGTAGCCTAGTAGATGCAGTGACCATCAACACTTCATCATACCCCCACGACTGAGTAAAAACTCCTCCTAGAATTCCTCTTACAATTTGGAAGGTATGGACTTTTATTTACAACACACATGATTTTACGCATATGACACACATACACACATGATGCGCTAAGTGCCCGAGTATACAGAGAAGGACAAATTACAAAAATGATGGTGTTTAGAGACAAAATTGAGCACCTTGCCGATCCTGGATTCTCTACTGTGTAGAAAGATGCAAAAATCATCAAAGAAGATCACACCATCCCTAGTGGCGGTGGTTCCGACGGCCATTCACTAGCCTCTAGCCCATGCCGTGGCGGTGGCATGAATGATGGCTACCTCACAGTAGCTGCAAGTTCTAGAGATAATTGGAAAGCCTCCAAGAGGGCCCTCATCTTTTCTTCCTTACTTTTGGGATTTTTCATTGTCCAAGCGGCTTCACCAATGTGTGTTGGGACAAGAACCTCTCAAGGGCATGGCTGTGCAGGGAAGAGTTCTTTCAAGTTGACAAACCAGGCTACGAACTGTTTCCATTCGATGTCAAATGCTTGAATTGATGTCTATAGCTGCTGGTAGTCATTCATTCGAAGGGCCAAGTTCTCTGCAACTACACGCTGTCCTTCAAAACTTGTGTAGAGAACTTCAAGTTTCGTGTTTGCTGTTTCTAATTTCTACTTTGTGGCTTTGTATGCTTGGAACTCGCCTTCGTATAAAGAATACGAGGTGGCCACTTGTTTCTCCAGGTCAAATCGCGGCCTCCCAGTTGTTAGCATAGCTAGGTTTTCATAGTGAAGGTTGGCAAGCTCCATATACTCTATCATTTCTTCAATCTACAGTTCCTTAAGGTGGATTTCAACTTGATTGTAGGCATTCAACCCATCAAAGATAGGTTGCCATATCTCGTGTCCTTCTTGGAGCTACTAGAGTGCTTGGTTCATCTTAGCCTTTGCGACTTGAATCTGTTTCTCATTTACTTCTTTTTGCAATCCGACTTAGTCCCTGTAATGATTTTTGAATTTTTCAAATTTTATGGCCTTTTTCATCCAAGCAGCAATTTCGATGGTATATTTCTATCGCAAGGTTCGAACCTCCTCCATGGATAGATTTCGATTCTCAGTGATCAACCTTCTCACATTGGCATTCACCCTGGCTAGCTCTTCCTGCTGTTGGTGAATAAAATTTTTCATGTGCTCATTTTCAGCACCAACATTACATAGGCGATGGACCTCCGTAGTCAATTCGATGTCTCTTGGCAAACCTCTATCAAGTCCTTGTTTAAATGATATGCATGAGCAGCTACCAAGGACTTATCAAAGATCAGCGACTCTCGATCATCCTCAACTATCTGCAGTTTGACCTGAAGCTGTTGAAAAGCTTTGTCACACGTGAGCTCACGGCTGAGGAGAGCTGGATTGGCAAGTTGGGCTCTTAATTGAGCAACTTCTATTTCTAAGCATTGATAGTTAGCTTGAGCAGCTTCAAGTTGCCCTTCCAAGGTAAGACTTTTACCCCTTGTCGATAGCAGCTCCGATTGGGTTGTAGTGATGTTGTCTGGAAGGTCAAAGACATCTAGAAGTGGTGACCAGTTCCCACCAGTCAGTCCAATAGTTCTTCATGTTGTGTTGCATCAATCCTGCTACGTGAAGTACCGAAGGATGCTTGTACATCTTGAAGTCCATGTATGTCTGGTACAGGTGCCACTGGTGCATTGAGAGTCATAGCAATCGTATCAGCAACCACTTCAACCGCAATCTACTGTCCTTGATGTTGCATCACCAAGACCATCACCCCCTCACCATCTTCCAGGTGTATTGAGAAAGTAGCGACATTTCCTAAGATTTCAGGGAATAACTGTTGAGTGGATATCATTACCTGTTGAACACTAGGATCTGTTCTTGTTGGCACTTGCATTTGGGCGGTGGAGAACATCGGCCCTACCCTTTCTAGCAAACTGACTGATCGAGCCACTTGTTCTAGGTGGCTTATGGTAGGCTGATAGATCGAAGGGTCTTCTCCTCCACCGGTCCTTCCAGATTGCTCTTGCTAGCTCAAGAGCGATTGTTGGATTTCGCGAATGTGTTTTGCAATAGTTTGCAAACTTGACCTCATTGTTTGTGCAGGTGGTGGAGGTGGTTTCTGCTCCTCCTAAGTGTGTGTAGTGGCAGGAGTCTTATCCTTCATCATTTCCCTCCATGAGGCAATCGAGGCATGCTGGAGTGTATTATTAGCATATCGTGCTATCCCTACCCATTTGCATAACTTTCTGATTAGGCAAGGAAAGGGGAGAGCTCATCTTCCATGTTCGCTTTTGGTGAACCTCTTTTTAATTTCTAAGAATAACAATTCTGGAAGACTCATGGGAAATTTCCCACTTAGGACAGCACACACATGAGTGAAGAAGGCCATGATTTTGTTGGGTCTTACTGTTGGGTTTAGGTGGTGATGAGACGCAACTTGCATGTGCCGCGATATCGCGTCCCGCCGCCATATCTATAAATAAGAGGTGGTACTCCCTTCATTTCCCAATCCTGGATAGAAGTAGCAAAGCTCTGGCAGATTGATCACTCCAGAGTTAGAATTTTTTCCCATGTGCCCGCAGTAGGAGTCCTAGAGTGAACGGCTCTTTATTCGAGCAACTTGTAAACCTAAACCCAAGTTGTGTACGGCAATAAAGACGAACTTGATTGGATAAACCTTGCAG
>MNCI01031488.1:366477-392038 GCA_015680685.1 Gnetum montanum
ATTAACCCCAAGTGTTTCTTGTGGTGTTAAGGCATTTAGTCTGCGGAGTTCGATCGGATCCCACGTGTACGCTCGTATTCGTATGGTGGAGTGTAGGGGTACCTTGCCACTCATTAGGTGGTAAGACGCGATCTTTGAATACACCCTCTCCATGGTGGTTAGAATGCCGAACTCCTTGCGGTCTATCCCATAGCACCATTTGATCCACTCCCCTTTTACCTCAAGGTCTGCTTGTTTTGGGATCTTCGCCACATCTTCTCCAGTATCTAGCAACCCGAGAGCTTACCCTATTGCCTATGTAGAGTAAGAGACATAGATGTCTTTGATCCTTACCCTGGATCTCAGTTGCCAATTTGTCTCAAAGAGATAGGTTTCTCCTAGGTACCATTCACCACTGGTTGTGATGATCGGCCACATAGGAGAATTTTGCAATTGAAGTCTCATGTCTTCTGGTGCATTCTCAAGAAATGGTCCAAAGTTTAGCTCTTGTAGGACCATTCGTTGCACTTCTCGTTGCTTGATAGCATCAAGATAGGCTTGGGTCAGGGTGATCTCAAGCCATGGTACTATCCCTAAAGTTTCATCCCCTTGCAATTGTTTGCTGGGAATAACCTCTTCGAGAATCTGATGGACAGATTCCACATTAGGTTCTTCGCAGAGGGGGCCAGTTGCATGAGAGCCCTCCACATGCTTTGGTTGCTACATGCCTTATCCCCTTCCTATTCGTGGATGCTTGTCCCTCAGTTGTGATGGTCCTTCGTCCCTTGGGTGCCTTGGTTTTGGTGCCATCTACGATCAAACATAACCACCCATTAGACTGTGCATAAGTAGCTCAAGATGGTCCTTATACACTTTCTCAAATCGACTAAGTTATGTTGTTGGCATGGGCATCCCATTAAATACCCTCAAGTGTTAATTCATGGGTTAGAGTAAAAAAAAATCAAGGAATAAGATGGAGTTTAAGATATTGTTTTTGTTTCTTCCCTTTTGAGGTGTGAAGTCTTAATTAACTAATTAATTAATTAATTACACATAGGATTCACCCCCCATGACTAAGAGCATACCTACGGGTGCTTAAGAGGGCAAGGATTGGTTGATGTGGACGCGCAATGGAATGTAGGTGCTTGGGAAGAAGTTCATTAGAAAAAATGGCAAAATCTCCCCTCAATTTGTTTGCAAAATGATGAAAATCTAAAGCGCAATGGCCATATATATAGGGGTTGGGCATTGTGTCTATGGGGCCGCGTATACACGGCAGTGTATACGGGGCCCCGTATATGCAGGGGGTTGCACCCATTGACCAGCATTGACTAGCCCAAAAAAGCTCAAAAAAATGAATTTAAAATGCCAAATTGGGATGGTTGAAGAGCGTAAGAGACCAGGAATGCGATCGAGAACACGAGGAAGGTAAACTGGGCTAGAAAAAGAGTCAAACGTAGGAGAACATCAGAAAAAAGAACTCCACGGGGAAGAAATCAAGCGATGGGACATGAAAACAAACAACTACAAAATCAAAAGGATGGGGGGCTTAACAAACAAGACCAAGAATACACAAGTGGATCCTCCCCATAGCAGGTGATAGCCTTAATAGCCCTTGCATATCCTTAACACTGGAGTCCGTGGGCTTCAGGATTAAGAAATGGTGATTGCAAGTTAAGACACCCATCCAAGTGAACCCGCCAAAGCATGAGAAGTCCATGGAAACCACAACGAACTCTCAAAACATAATATAGGTAGTGAGGTGAGTTATGGAGAGAAATGGGTGAAGAGAGAGATGAGAGAATGGGAATTCCGATCATCGGTCACATGAAACCTCATGTGCAATTGTGATTAAGTGACCCGGTAGGACCTTTCCTAGGTTCAGACCCAAGTGGACAAGAATGAACCCAGCAACAGGTGAAACCCCAGCCATCCCCAAGTGGACAAGAATGAACCCACAGACGTGAGAAGAAGGAAGTGAAATGGGACTAAGTTAGAGGGGATGAAGGGAGTCCCATAACCAGTACTTGTGGCCCATGAGAGGCAGTCTAAGGGGTGTGCTTTGAATTCCCACAATGATGATTTTATTTTTCATTTTCTTGTTATTTCGTGAGAACCACACCATGCAAAGACCCATGCTTGTTTGCATACATTGAACCAAGGGGTGTGCTTTGAATCCTCATGTTTTTTTGATTTTTTTTTGAATTTTTGCGATGAGGACCACACCATGCAAGGTTGAATTACCCAAGAACTTCCTTGTAGAGAAGAACGTGAAGTGGTAGGGAACCCATAAGGACACACTGGTGACTTGGGGGATAGAAGAGGATGAAGAAAGTTGCATTCCCCTTGAAGTCACACCTGATTCAAACCGTTGGGTCATCCCTGAGTCTAGGAACTACACAAGTCACACATTAATTAAAATGTTTTTAAGTGAAGGGGTTGCATGTTTCCAACAGAAGGAAAACCATGGAGTGGGTGAATGGGTGGATGACGTGGACTCACTGCCAATTTTATGAGATGAAAATAGATGTAAATCCCAAGGACAATAATGCAAGGGCAATATCAAGATAAACTAGGTGGACTATTGTACATGATCCATCGCAATGAAAACCATCCACACCAAACACCTAATGGTAATAAGACGACTTATTAGCAACCAATTAAAACTTAAGCACACACATACTTATAAATAAACAACAACAAAGAAATGAAAAAATAATTAAAGAAGGGAAAAAATTAACAAGAATTGGCAAACGTATGAATGATGTTGAAAAACAAAAAAGTGTAAAACAAAAAATTCCAAAAACAGTGAGGGACATAGTGGAATGGATTAGCATGGATGACGGCCTCCCCCATGACTAGGTGGAAAGGAGGAGACAAGAAAAATTGAGCGAGGCTATCCTGGTGATGATGAGGTGGTAGCACTGGTTAGGTGGAGTTCACCGAAAGGTTTTAGTTATTGCCGGTTGACCAACTGCATTCTTGTGGGGTCCTCAAGTTTGTGGATAAGAAAGGCCTCAGATGGGAAGATCTCGGAGACAATGTAAGGTCCCTCCCACAGCATTTGAAACTTGGTCGGTTGTGATACATGTGTGGGGTTCTAGTACAACACCTTGTCTCCACATTTGAATGTGACCTTCTGAATCCTAGGATCATGTTGTTTTTTATCATCTAATCGATTGGAAGACAAGGTCACTAATTGATTCTCATCTAGCACACTTAAGTTGATAAGTCATTCACATTGTGCTAGCAGTAGGTCAAGGCCTAAGTCAATGGCTGTGGATAGTGTCTAGAGTTCTACTTGGATTGGTAGTGTTGGTAGCTTACCATACACTAACTCATAGGGAGAGTAACCTATAGGAAGTTTTCAAGTGGAGCAATAGGCCTAGAGGGCATCATTCAGTTTGGTGCTCCAATCCCTCCTATATTTGCTGATGGTTTAGGTGAGGATCTTGGTGATTTCCCTATTGGTGACTTTGACCTGCCTGTTAGCTTGGGGGTAATAGGGTGTTGTAAATTTATGGGTGACCCCCAAGTGTTGCATGATTTTTCAAAAAGTAATACTCGTGAAATGAGTCCCATTTTCCAAGATGAGTGCATGTGGCACTTCAAACCTGTTGATGATTTGCTGTTGGAAAAATCGTGCAGCAGTGTTTGAAGAACAGTCGACAATGGCTACCGCCTCCACTCACTTTGTGTAGTAGTCCACAGCTACGATGATATACGCCTTTCCATTTGATAAGGGTGTGATGGACCCCATGAAGTCGATGCCCTAGATGTCGAAGGGCTCCAGTGGTTGGATCCACTATTGAGGTCCCTCCAACCATGTAGTCATTTCACGTCTCTTTAGCATCGTTTGTAGGAGTGGACGAACCATTGTGCATCCCTGAAGATTGTGGGCCAATAATATCCTACAAGCAAGATCTTAATGGTTGTGCAGCGCCTAGCATAGTGGCCCCCACAAGGGCCCTCGTGAGCACCTTGGAGGACACGCAGTGTATCGTCATCAAGGACACACCATCGAACCAAGCCCTTTGTGCACACCTTATAAAGGTGACCATTGATTTCCATGAAGTGCTTGGCCTTATGGAGAAATTTTTGTTTCTATCAATGGTTCCATTCCTTTGGCAATTCCTAAGTTGTGAGGTAGGTGAGGATGTGGCTAAACCAAGGAGATTCCTTGGGTACTTGCGAATTAACGACACCTGTGAAGAGGAGTTCATCTAGAAATTGGTCGAAGAGAGGCTCCTCCTCTTCTATGTCATTCCATCGCAACCGAGACAAGTGGTCAGCAACTACATTCTTAGTCCTCTTCTGGTCTACCATGGTGAGATCAAATTCCTAAAGAATCACCAGCCACCGAATGATGTGGGGGCTCACCATTAGTTTGTTCATGAGGAACCAGATAACACTGTGATCAGTATGCATGAACACCTTGTATCCGAGCACATAGTGTCAGAATTTTTCCAAGGCGAACACCACCGTCATCAACTCCTTTTCGATGGTGGTGTAGTTAAGCTGAGCACCCACAATGCTATGGCTTTCATAGTGGATATAGTATGGACATTTTTGATCGTCACACTGTGTAAGCATGACTCCCAAGGCATAATTAGATGCATCCGTCATGATGTGGAAGGGCCTAGACCAATCAGGTGCCTGTAGAACTGGAGTTTCTACAAGTTTTTGCTTAAGTAATTGGAATGTAGATTCACATTCCTTGGTCCAGATGAACGGAGCATTTTTCTTTGTGAGTTCTACCAATGGCTTGGCGATCTTCCAGAAATTTTCAATGAAGCACTGATAGTAACTAGTGTGGCCAAGGAATAACCGAACATCTTTTATAGTGCTTGGTTGTCAGGTGATTCCTTGGATGACCCTGATCTTTTCAGGATCCACGCTAATCCCTGTCTATGAGATATGATACCCCACCACAATGCCTTCTTGGACCATTAAATGGATTTTCTGCCAATTGAGCCATAGATTAGTGTCTACACACCTTTTCAAAACTTGCTCAAGGTGGTCCAAGGCTTGCCCGAACGTGGCCCCATAGGTAGAGAAGTCATCCATGAAGACTTCTACCCCATTGCCAATATGCTATTGGAAGATGCTGAGGACAAGGCGTTGGAAAATGGCAGGTGCATTACACAGGCCAAAAGGCATCTTCTTGTATGCAAACGTTCCCCATGGACTTGTGAAAGTTGTTTTGACCTAGTCCTCTCATGCAATTTGGATTTGGTTATAGCCACTATAACCATCCAAAAAGCTGTAATAATGGTCCCCAGCAACGACGCCAATGATGAGCGGCTAGGTACCCCTACGCCCAACCATACAAATCATGAGCGTTCATACGCGAATTGGTCAAATTCCATAGACTATAAGCACTTTTCATACACCAGACCCTAACTAGCAAAATCCTTTGTTAGAACAGTCGTTGTCTTCCCAACCTCACTTGTGATGTTCTAGTGGCGATGGTTAAGTGAGATTGAGGCAACTAATTTTTATGGCTTTTTACTTTATCTTTTGGCATCTAATTAAGGTGTGGGAAGTACGGAATGAAATATTATTTAATCTATAATTATCCTAATCTATATCTTAACTATTCCTAGCATAAGTATTCGATCCCATCTTCTGGGCACGTCCTAAGCATCCCCTAACCACTACTGGGTTACTAGACGTTAAGTGTCACTGGGTTGCCAAGCATTGGGTTTACATTCAAGATGGTCGTACTTATGGTTTCTGCAAACTGCGGGCACTTGGAAAATATTCTAACTCTAGCAAAAAAAACTGCAAGAGCTTCACTACAATTGACAAAAAGGTGAATAAGTGTGGTGGGAGCCCACTTATTTATAGGCCGAAAAAGGTGTCGCGTAAATGGGGCCACGTCGACGCATGGGAGGATGCATCGATGGGACTGCGTATACGGGGCCGCATTGATAGGGCCACGTATACGAGGTCCCGTATATGTGGCCTAGTAGACATAGCGACCATTAACACTTCATCAACACCTATGCAACAAAGAGTAGTATCAATCAATAGCATCATCCAAGGGCTCATGATCTCCTTGTTTCCACCCTTGAATTTGTTTCCTTAGATTGGATACTAAAGAGTATGTTTGATATTTGTTATTAAACAATTCCAACATCATACTCCACCACCTGATTGATTCTAGTTCCAAGGATCAATAGCAATTTTTTGCTTCCTTTATAAGTGTCTTTGGAAATAATTTCAGCTTTTACTAGTCATTTTCAATATTCTACAAGGTACATGCATCTTGGAAGGCCTGGAAATGAGTTTACGAATTAGCATTGTATCCTCCCTCAAACTAAGGGATGTTGTTCATATCTAGCTTCTTTATTCTGTTGTCCTTCATGTGCCTTGTTGAAATCCTCATAGCCTCTGCAATGTTCAACATACCCCGAGTGGCAAGTAGGGGTTCATCAAGGCCATGGTGATGGTGCCTACAATGTTCCCTACTAGCCCTTCTTTCTTGATGATGGACCTCTTTGGATTACCCACATATTTAATCACGACTATCCCGACAATCCCTTTTGTTGTTCTGGTCTTGCCGATCACCTCCATCATGGTTATTCCTTCTATGACCACGATCTGAGCTAGATGAAGAAGAAGAAGAATATGAAGGGGAAGAAGAAGGAGAACTTGTCCTGCATTAGTGCCTATCACCCTTCCTTCGATGCTCATGACCATGATCATGATCATGATCTCCCTTTTCCCCCTTTTCCTAACTTGCCTCTCCAAATCCATTTTTGTCTTTGGATCCATTTTGATCAGAACCTCGATTATGAATTGTGAATTATACATTCTAGTTGAGGGCTCCCTAAACAAAGTCAAAGAAAGGAGAATCACTAAAGAAGTGGACACCTCCATTAAATGGGCCAAGTAAAGGTGGAAAAGTGTTTGACCCTTTTGCCTTCACAAGCTCATGTTGGTGCTCTAGCTGATGATCCCTTAATCTTTGTGCTTCAGTGGGATGATAATCCCTTAAGTTAAGATCTCACATCTTGTATTCTCCATGAAGATGTTGAAGCCTATGTCATGTGAGCATTAGCTGGAGCATTTCTGGAATAGATCAATCAGGTGGCAACACAATGTTTCATTTCATGTCATGCCACCACAACAGTTCATCTTGATGCAAGATGAAGGTGAAGTCTGATACATACTCATCAGGATGAGTATATACCATTCAGTATTACTGAGGGACCTAGACTGCCCTAGGCTGAGATGGGCTCTTATGAGAAGAAGACATTGTGTGTTAATGAACTTATAGGTAGTGTGCAGTTAAGGTTTGATTTAATAGTTTTTGTTTTCATAAGATTTAACTGTTAGGGTTCGAACAACAAGGTTGCTAAATTTCACTTGGTTTAGAATGCACATGTAGAACTACAGTCCCTGACAATGGTGCCAATGATGAGCAGTGAGGTACCCCTATGCCCAAACATATGAATCACACACGTTCACGTGTGATCTGATCGCATTCTGTAGACTATAATTACTAAGTATGCTAGAGCTAAACAATGCATGCATGTTGTCTGTTCATTGTCTTCCCAGTCCCACTTGTGGAATGCAATTGTATGGTTAAGTTTAATTGAGGTAAAATATTTTTATTATTTTGTGTTTTTATCAAATTACTCACCTATAATAAGAATAAAAGTAAGAGTGATTAATGCTAAGTAAACTATGGTCTACTTTGGCCTAACACAAGTAACCATTCCCACTTCCTGAACACATCCTAAACTTTGTGTAAACACTGCTAGGTTGTCAAACGCTAACCATTTCTGAGCTACCAAATGTCACACGTATGTTCAAAGGGGTCATGCTTGTGTATTTTAATGAGTTGCTTGATTAATAAAAATTAATTAATGCATAAATAGAATTAATGTAAATTGCATGAAATCACAATATATAAATGCATAAGAAGAAAGTCTCAAGTGTTGCAAGGAATGAATCAAAGAGTTTGTCTTTATTGCAAACACAATGGTATGTTCAGGTACATCAATGTTTAAATAAAGATTCATTCACACTTAGACCTCCTACTGCAGGCACTTGGAAAATATTCTAACTCTCAAATGAACAAACTACAAGAGTTTTGCTACTTGACTACCAAAAACTTTTCTTAATCATGCACTAGGGGGCTATATTTATAGACCTTGGAGTAACCCTATAGTATTGAATGTACAATAACATGTACTCAATATCATGTACTCGATAACACAGCCACCCTGATATTGGAGTGTATGAAAAACATGATTTATTAATAATGAAACCTTTTGTGTTATGAATGGTTAAATAACCATGTGTCTGTCCTTCCAAGATTCAAACCAAGTCCAAACCACCTTTAGTGACACTGCATTATTTCATCCCATTGACAAACAACCATAAGACTACCAAAATGGCAAGGAGTAATGTCACTTGGCATTTTGTCCAAGGGAAAAGCGTTATTATGGCACACTTATTTTTTTTTAATTTTTTCCTGATGTTTCTAAGAAGTTGTCAACCTTCAAGCATGGGTGCATGTCTTTCTAATGGGACCCACAGAAGTTTATTCAATGTCGGTTAATGTTGCTCTTACTCCCATGTTTCATTAGATCAACAAGGATATGGTTACAACCTCATCAAGATGATAAAACATATAGAAGTAGCCAAAAAGAATCCACAAATCCCCTTGATGTCATGCCCTTTACATTTTGTCTTGGTTCTACACTCTTCCATCCAAACACCATGGTTATGAAGTTATTTAGAGTTTGGATGATGAAAGAGATTACCATTATGACTAGAGCAAAAACCTCTTATTAACGGAATGGGTGAATGGATGTCATAGTCTCAATGTCTGAATAATCAGTCCCTTATGACTCAACAACATAGAGAAAAAACCTCGCCTCAATGGGCAACATGATCAATAGTGAGATTACATACAAGGAAAATTAAAACAACAAATAGAAAAAGTAGAAAGAATAGGAAAATGATAAAAAATTGTAAAACAAAAAGATAAAAAGCACTTAAGAATCCTAAAGATTAGAATGGGGGGTAACCCCCATGACTAAACATTTGGTCGTGGCTAAGATTAATAAGTGGATGAAAAGGATCTGCATGTATGAAACGTTGGGATCCATTCATGCCCCAACCACTTGATGTCTATTGGTGGTGTGGTGGTTGGGTAGAAAAATTGTTGATCACACACCTAATTGTTGTATGTATGGTGAGTCAGGATATGAGGTGTGTTAATATTATGGATGACTGACCCATGGTTACATCCTTGGGCATGAGATGGTATGCATGGATTTGTTTGTCCCCCCACATTTGTAGATTCATTGGTTGAATGTGGGATTGGAGTATAGAAAAATGGTGGCCCTTATGTATGGTTGGAAGATGTTGGTTTAGACAAGAAAGGTGATGCACCAAGTTGGCCTTGTGTTGGCTCAAATGATGTAGTGGGTTCACACATGGGTCTCTTTGGCTAACGAACCTTCCTCCAAAAAGGATGCTTTCGGCATTGTGGTTGGGACCCACTGGTGTTAATGTGTCTTTGCACATTTGTAGCACAAGTGACACTCATTTGTTGATATTGGAGTGCTAACCCTTCTTGTGTCCTTGGTGATGGTATACAAGGAGGTGGATTATGAGAATATCAAGGATGAGTTGGATGGTAAGAAGCCCAAGGTGGTGATCCATCAAGGGATGTCATGTATTTATGGTACTAGAGAGAGTGATAGTGGCGATTTGAAGCAGAGAATGCAAAATTGGTTGGAGAAATAGGATGTTGAACATAATAGCCTTGTGTTTTCGATGAATATGGATGATGTGGTGGTGGCCTCCCACACAACTGTGGTTGTTACCATTGCAATTGAGGACCATGTTGAGGCTGGTGGTAAGTCCCCCTAGGATGGTATGATTGATTATGGGACTATCTATAATTATCTTGTGGGAGAGGAAGTCTCCCAGATATGTGCTTTTGCACAAATTTCGAATTTAAGGCACCTACCCAATACTCTTGTAGATGCAACAATATGGGGCATTAGTCCTTTGGATGGTCATATATGCATAGGTTGCATCCATCATCTTCGTCTATGGTGGAGTCTTTAGCTTCACTTTTGTCAGTGAATTTTCTCATTTGTCGAAATGTGTTCCTAACTGTTTCTTGGTTCTATGTCCTTTGTTGATTGTGATCACCTAGCTTGTGTTGCATAATCTTCTCCTTGATCATTTCAACAAGATTTATTACATTTTCATCTATCCATTTAGACATCCTATTGAATTTTGCTTCTATATCATCAATAGACTCCTCTATCAGCAAATTTTTTTGTGGAATCACACTATCAAAGGTGGTTTCATTTCGCTTACCATAAATTTGGATCTCCTTCGATTGAAGAGTTGGGTCCTAGTGATGTTTTTCGATGTTCTCCCATTTACATATTTCTCCTTCTTCTTTTGCCATACACTTCATTATCTCTTTGACTTGATGGGCTTGAAGCTCATATAATTGCCCTTGGCATACATCCCAAGGGTCACCCTTGTTTCATTATGAAGCCCATCAATGATGTGGTAAAGTTGCTCTTCCTCAAAGAAACCATGGCCTAGCCATATATTTAGTAAGGCATAATATATATCTTAGGCCATGTTCAAGGGTTCATGTTGTTCTTGTTTCCACTCTTAGACCTATCTCCGCAAATTGGACACTCTTTTATAGGTTTGGTATCTCTCATTGAAAAGTTCTAACATTGTAGACCATCGTCAAATTGAGTTTGGTGTCAACGATTGATACCACACTTTGGCTTTATCAATTAGTATCCTAGGAAAGAGCTTAAGCCTTTGTCATCCACTTTCAATGTTATAGTTAGCACAAGCATCATGGAAGGCTTGTAAATGCTATTGCAGGTTTGAATCATAGCCTCCTGCAAATTTTAGAATATTATTCATGTCAAGCTTAGGTAGTCAACTCTTTTTGTAATGCATGTGAGATATCTTAACAGCCTCTGTGATATGCATTAGACTCTTAGTGGCCATTAGGGGTTCATCGTCATCAAATAGATCACAAGGAAAATTTCTATGTTCATGGTGTCCTCTTTGACTCTTCCCATGGGTTTGATTTCGATTTTTAGTCCAATTCTTTAATGGAGCTCTATCTCTACACCTACGTTCATCTTTGTCAAAACTAGATGTTGAAGGGAAAGAGGAAGATGAGAAACTAGAAGAGTTTTCATGTCTTCTATGGTGTTCGTTGAGGTCTCTTGATTTATTATTTCTTGATTTTGAGGAGGTCTTAGGCCTTGAGGCCTTCCCTAGTCTGGTACCTACATCATCTCCTCCAAGTTTATCTGCCTTAGGTGAATGTAGTCTTTGAGTGTCATCAGGGTGATTATGATCATAAGAAACCCCTACATAAGGTTGATCACTCTAGTCTTCTTCATCATATATCTCATTAGTTCTCCAATGAATGTATGCACTATATAGTTCATAATCATTTCTGTGTGAGAGAAACATTGTTATTGGTTTATGGTGTGTGTGATTTAATACTTTTCTAAAAGATATATTGTTAATACCCTTATAATGATCTTTTATAATATAACTAATCTAGATAAGTAGCACCATCCCCAGCAACAGCGCCAATGATGAGTGGTGAGGTACCCCTACGCTCAACCATACGAATCACAAGTGTTCACGCATGACCTGGTCAAATTTGGTGGATGGGACTAGTTGTGGCATCTAGATCGTTATGCTTTGATTAGTGAAGTGGTTCACTATCTTCCCACTTGGACTAGTGGTAGCTTTGCCACATATGGTTTAGTCCAAAGTGAGGTGTATGATGTTTCCTAACTCTATGCTACTTTTGGTGATGAAAAGAGATAAATTGATTAACTAATGAACAATGAAAAATAAAGCCTAAATTAGCCCATGGTGATGGTATATGCGCTTAACTGCAACATTTCCAGAAATTTCTAAGAGGCTACTATTCTACAAGAGATATTGTGACCTCTCTAGTGTTAGGATTCGACCTCACAGAGAACTATGTCCTTTGCATCAAGAAGATGGATCCACCTCCACCCATTAGGCTGATTGTTTAGGTCATCTCATATAGGTGACTCATTGTTGGTCGGTACATAGATGGATCCCTACCACTTATGCCTACTTGTTGCTCTTGTTCGCTCAAGAGCCATTCTTAGTATACACATAACCATTGGGTTGTTGCAGCGATGTCTAGCATGGTTGTTTGAGTGGTAGGTGGAGGTGGTGGTTACTGATCCTCTTCTTGAATGGTTGTTGCTAGTATCTTATCTTTCATCATCTCTGCCCAATTAGTAGTTGGAGCATGCCTAACAACATTATTCATATAATGAATTATTCCTCCCCTCTGATAGAGATTTCTGATGAGGCATGTAAATGGGAGTGCCTTCCTTCCATGTTCATTTTCTTTAAATCACTTCTCCATCTCTAGATAGATTAGCTAAGGAAGGTTGATAGGGAATCTCTCACTCAAAGTAGTGCATGCACTGGCAAAAAAGATGGTGATTTTGCTTGGCCTCACCATGGGATTTAGGTGAAAGGCTGCAATCTTGTAGTGGATCATTTTTTCTGATGCAAGTGCACCGAAATCCTTGCGGTCAACACCATAGCATCATTGTATCCATTCTTTCTTGATGCTGGGGTCTACTTACATTGGAATCTTAGTGAGATTCATCCTTGTTTCTAGCAACCCAAGCACTTCAACAATGGCCTACACCGAGTAGGACACTAAGATGTCATTGATTTTGACCGGTAAACTAGCCTACCTATTATTCCAATATAGGAATGTCTCTCCCATGTACCACTTCTTGATGGAAGTGATGATTGGCCACATGGGAGAGGTCTTCGGTTGGTCCTATACTTCTTTAGGTGCTTGCTCTAGGAAATGGCCAAAGTTTAACTCCTAGAGCACTGTTTATTGGACCTTTCTTGATCTGATTTGATTCAAGCAAGCTTCTACAAGGTTACCTCGAGATTTGCTTGTTCAGCTGGTCCATCATCCCGATAAGAATGTTCTATTGCTGTTGTTGGTTTTGGAATCTGTTGAATAGATTCCACCTCGGCCTCTTCCCTAAGAGGACCTATGACGTGGGTTGCAAGTGGTTCTTCTTGGGCTTATTCTTGGCCCTTTCTCATTCTAAGTCATTTCTCCCTTGGTTGAGACTGTCCTACTTCCTACGTGTGTTTCCCTTTTGGTGCCATCTCCGATCATAACACATCCATGGATTAGTAGATATAATGTGTAAGTTTGAATTTTTGAATACCTTCTCTTGTTAGTTAGTTACACTTTGGCTAAGGTTGGACCATCGTAGATTGATTATTTTAATATTATTTTATTAATTATTTATTAATTTTTATTATAAATGTCACCGAAACTTGTTGGAAAGGTTTAACTCTTGTAATTTGGTGTTTAATAGTTAATTTTTTAAAGTTAAACCCTTGTGGGAGTTAGAAAAATGGTGAAATTTTTTTGTCAAAAATAGCACATTTGTGGTCCCCTCGACTAAGAGATTACGTCCATTAGTTGTAGGGTTGAAGAACAGAGTTATTTGGATAAACGATTAGGAAGTTATGGTCTCTGGAAGGTTCTAGGCTTTGAAAATTTGAAAAACTTCCATGGCGTTTGTGAGAAAATGTGAAAATTTCAAAGTGGGGTCACACATATATATAGTATTTTTCTGCTACATCAACAAGGTCGTGTATATGGAGCCTGTAGGAAAAATTTTGAATTTTGAATATCTTAAAAATATAAGGAATTTTTCAATGAATTTGGGATCCATGGAGTCCCAAAAAAGCCAAGAATATGATGAAATCATTGAAGAGAGTCTTTGAAAGTTTAAAATTCAAAATTTTGATGGAGAATGTGTTTATTAAATAAAATATGTAAAGGAGCACATGGTTTGATGTAGAAGATGGGTGTATGAAAGATTCTGATTGAAAGAATGCCTAAGGATAAGGTGCATAACGAACCTAACTAAGAGATATGCAAGTGGGTTCTCCCCATAGTAGCCACATGCCATGTTTGCCCTTGTATGACCTCAACCTAAGGAGTCTGTGAACCCCATAGGTGATTAATAGTTGATGGAAGTTAAGGACTAAAACCCAAAAGATTCTACCTAAGAATTCAAGTATATCAAACCAAGACACTGAATCAAGAACATAAACTTCGACAATAAGGTGAGTTACAGATAGCATAGATGGATGATAGAAAAGGTGGAATGGAATTTTGAATTGAGGTCATAAGAAGTCCCTTATGGAGTTTGTGTTTAAAATGACCTAAGGAGATCCATCCTTAGTTTAGACCAAAACCAACCTATTTAACTGATTTCTTATTGCCACGCCAAGACCAATCCAGCCCCTTGAGACACAAGAGTGCTCCCATAGAACAATCACCATTCCATAAAGAGAAGAAAAGAGAAGTAGTAAGTAATAGAGGGCCTTAGTTAAAGGGGACCTTCAAGCATGAGTAACATGTCTTTCTAGTCCCATAACTAGTGTTGGTAGCCCATTTATTTGTCTAAGGGATGTGCTTTGAATTCCCATCATGTCTTTTTTTCTTTTTGGATGGGAACCACACCATGCAAAGATGTTATTCAACTTCCTATTATTGGTCGACATGAAACAATAAGAAGTTTATGAAAACACTTAAGCATCCAAGAAAGTAGAAGAGTACAAAGAGTATTGAGTCCCCTTCAAGCCACACCCTATGCAAACCTTTGAATTATTCCTAATTTTGGAAACTACCAAGGTTAAAAATTTATTAAAAGATTATTTAATGAAAGAAATCTCAAACTTCCAAAACAAGAAAAACCATAGAGTTTGTGAATGGGTGGATGTTGTAGACTCACTTCTTGTTCCATGAAAAACAAACCATGACTTAGCCATTAATATAATAATTCAAAAATAGAAACTAGACATTAGCAAACAAAACATCAAGCACAAACCACCATTAGTAACAGCTACAACACCACTGTGTCATGCTAGCAAAAAACATGTTTATTAGCAAAAATTTGAAAATCACACTCAAAATAAGTAAAATATATAAGAAAGTATAAAATATTCAAGAAAGATTCAAATGTACTAACAATGGTGTAAAACAAAAAATGATGTAAAATAGAAAAAATTTTGAAAATCAAAAAGGTGTAAAATAAACAACTATGAAGACAAAAATGTGCAAAACAAAAAATAGAAAAACTAAGGAGCCACATGAATGATTATTATGGATGGCCATCTCCCCCACAACTGTGTTGGAAGAAGGAGATCCAAAAAATTGAGCATCCATTGAGGTATTTTTTGTGCTAGCTTACTTGGTGATGAGTGGCGAGGTACCCCTACACTCAACCATATGAATACGAGCGTTACACGTGCAATCTAGTCGAACTCTACAGATGAACTAGTTGTGGCATCTAGATAGTTAGCCTTAGGTTGCAGTTCGCTGTCTTTTCACCTGGACTAGTATTAGCTTTGTCACGTATGATTTAGTCCAGAGTGAGGTGTATGATGTGGTTTCTAATCTAACGCTACTCCCAAAGGCAATGGAAAGTAATATCCACTAATCTAGGAGAGAGAGGGTGAGATAATCTAATTTAGCTTAAGTGTGATGAGCATCCGTTCCTTTATCATTCGTACACATCTTGGACTTCATGCACAACTACCACTGGGATTACCAAGTGCAGATCCTAGGTACACTACTGGGTTACCAAGTAGTCACACTTAAATGCTCGTAATCAAGTCATACTCATTCTGCATTTTAACATGAGATAAGGTTGAGAGAGATTAACTAGGAAAGCAGTAAATAACAATTAATTAAATAATTAAACTAAGTGAATGCTGCAATGATGAAGTAATCTCGATCTTTATTACTGGTCATGTGCATGTCCAAGTACGTCACACTCGAATAAAGGATGTCGTACAATTGCATTCACCACACAGCAGGCATACATGGAGAGGAAAAGGGTTGAGAGAGAGAAAATGAAAACTAAAATTAAAACTAACTCTAAAACTAATTTCCTAATTGTCTATGATGATTTTTCTACCTCTTATTTATAGACAAGGAGATAGGCTACAATATCATGTATGCGATATTGCGGGTTGGGCTGCGATATTGCGTACTCGATATCGCGGTCGCCCAAAACACAACTCATCATACCCCCATGACTAAATGAAAACTCATCCTCGAGTTACAGTGATTACATAGTGGATAGGTATGGGATTATTGGATGGTGAAAATGGGATTATGCTGCAGTGTGAAATGAAAACAAAACAAAGACACAACACAAAGAATGTGCTACAACTACAAAATTTTTGGAACTCATGTAGTTCCTGGTGGTGGTGGCTCCTCCATTTGTGCTTTCCTTTTGTCTTGTGCTCCAGGCTTTGAGACTTGATGGCATTGAAGTATGGCCTGGAGCTTCTTCTCTTCAGTTCAAGGGTCTTGTTCCATCCATGCTAATGTTCCAATGTTTGACGGAGTTGGCACTTTCCACGAACAAGGTAGTTGCGGAAACATTTGATTGGCCTTGACATACCAAGCCGCAAACACCTGTCATTCCTCTTCATAGGCTCTGGCTTTATCTTTGTACTCTTGAAAATTTGCTAGCTGTTGAGCAAAATCTGTTGTGACACCCTTTTGGCCTTGGTAGCTTACCTTTACCACCTCAAGTTCAAAATTTGCGACCTCCAATTTTTCTAACAACTTCTTACGTTCTGCAAATTTTGCTTCATATTTAACATAGGTGATTGCTACCTACTGCTTGAGCTCTATCCTTGGGTGCCCTATTGTTAACATGGCAAGGTTGGCATACCTTAGATTTGCCAACTCCATGTATTCTGTTAGATCCTAAATCTGCAGGTTCCAGTTCTTAACTTCTGCTTGGTGGGTGAAGGCATATGTGTCCAACATGGCCTGCCAGTCAGTGTGTTGATCACTGATAGCATTGATGTGAGCCTTGGCTATATGGATCTCCTTCTCAAGGATCTATTTGTACATCCCCACCTGATCTCGGAAGTGCTCCTTTAGCTTCTCATGTCGTTTAGCTTCATTCTGTCACGCACTTACTTCAATGGCTGTCTTTTGATGAATTGCGCGTACCTCCTCCATTGAGAGGGTTCTATTCTTCCTAGCTAAAAAAATTATGTCTTGGTTGACTCGGATGAATTGTTCTCGCAATTGATGAAAGTGTTCCTCGAGAACATTCTTTTGCTTTTCCACAGTGGTCAACCAAAGGTTGTCGGCAACAAGCTATTTATTTTCTTCTTCTAAGGCATTGAGTGCCTTAAGATGCGCATGAGTTTGCGCTTGTGCTGCGGAGGGATCCCAAAAAACCTTCTCTTTTTCATCAGCCACCTTTTTATTCCTCGCTATTAGCTTGGTTAGTTGCTCAATTCTGAAATTATTTAGCTAGTCTGCGGGAACAAACTATAGAGGGTCCCACTGTGCTGCCTATAGGGCCATGAGCTATTCTTTCAATTTTTGCACTTCTGCTTCCACATGCTCGACCCTCACTTCTATTAAGAATAGCTTCCCCTTCATGGAAATAAGGTCTGACTAAATTGTTGTAACATCCTGAGGGATGTCAAATAGGGATGTCATTATTTGCCCTATTTGGAGCAATCGATCAAGCACATCCTCACGTTCTGCAGGAGTCATTGAGGTTTTGGCCAAAGTTTGAGCATCCCATGCTCCTGTGAGATCTGTCAATGGCACAACAAGTACATTAAATGATTCTATGATGTGGTCCGTAACCACTTTTGCAGCTCCCGCAACATTCTGGTGTTGCATGACCACCACCGTGGCCCCTTCACCAGTTTCTAATTGCACCTAGAAAGATGCACGTTTCTTGAGATCTATTGTGACCATCTACTTTCCCCTCCTCCTGTATGAATAGATACTTCCCCCCTTGTGTGATCCAAAGAAATAGTAGGATAAATGGCATCATCAATGACATGGAAGAGGGTTTCATTGTCACGACTTCCCCAACTGACCGTCTCAACGATGGCCCTGAGATGGCTCATCAACGGTCTATAGTTTTGCGACATCTATTGATCTTGGCCTGTGCTAGGCCTTGCTTCCTGTTGTTGACTGGGACCAGTGCTTGGAGGTTGGCTGGGTCCTGCAGGTTGAGTTGTAGTTGGTCCAGCCATCTGTTCTTCTTCTTCTTCTGGTCCCAACGTCTCGTCAGTGATTTTCCTTGGAGCTGGCGACTTTAACAATTCAACATATGAAGTAGTTTGGGCTTTTTGGAGGACATCATTGGTGTACCCTCGAATACCAACATGTCGACAAAGCTTTCTGATAAGACAAGGGAAAGGTAGCACAATCTTCCCTGTCTTCCGTTCCTCAAACCGCCTTAGAATCTTTGTTAAATATAGATGGGGCAGGCTAGCATTAACCTTTCCCATCAGCACTGCACATCGTCTAGCCACATACATTGATATTCTTTTTAAGCCCTTCTTGGGGAAGAGGTGATATGTTCCAATTTTGAAGTAAATCCTCTCTTCCTTCGTTAACTCACCAAATGTTTTATCTCTGCCATAAGCCCTTTCCAACCAATCCCGTCACACATCGGGATCTAAACGGGTGGATAACTGAGCAACTTTGGGCCCTGTATTTGAAAGGTTTAATACTTCTGAAATGGCTTGCATGGAGAAATCAACTATCACATCACAAATATTGACAGTGGTGCCTTGCTCCCTATTGTGCCAAAATTGGTATGTCTCTCCTAGGTACCAGGCACTACTTTCAGAGAGGGTAGGCCATAAGGGAGACCCTTTGAGGTGATCCCTAATAGCCTCAGGAGCAAACTTTGAAAAAGATTCAAAGTTTAACTCCACAATCACCACAGTGAATGTGGAATTTTCATGGATGGCCTGAACACAATCTTGGGGCAACGTGAGATGTTGTCCCTGTTCAGGTGCAGCAGCAGCTCCTCCTTCTGCCTGCCTGGACTATATGGTAGGAGGGTCCTCTTGATGAATACTGAACGATTGATCCTCCTATTCTATATGTTGTCTAGCAGGATCTTGTCTTCCACCTCTATGAGATCTTTTGCTTCCACCTTGAGTAGGACCTTCCTGTTGTCCACGTTTCGGGACCATCTACAATCACATAGGGCCAAGCATTAGTAAGGTTGTTTTTAAAATTAAGTTATACCTTACTTCTTGCCTTAATTAATGATCTTATGTTATCATGTGTGATATTGCCTGAAAAATTGTAATAATGAGTCTTGTGACTTAGGTGGTTTCCAATTTTAGTTTCCCGGTATACCTAGGAATTAAATGATTTTTTAGGCACAATTATTCTAAGTGTTATAGCTAATTACCCTAGATGATGTCCTTTGGACGATGATAAATTCCAAAAAAGTTAGGTGCTTTTTGCAGATGTCCCTACTCCTGAAGGCAATGGAAAGTAATATTCATTAATCCAGGAGAGAGAGGCTGAGAGAATCCAATTTAGCCTAAGTGCGATGAGCATCCATTCCTTGATCATCTGTACACATCTTGGACTTCGTGCACGACTACCNATTGCCGGTCATGTGCATGTCCAAGTATGTCACACTCGAATAAAGGATGCCGTACAATTACATTCACCACACTATGGACATACACGGAGAGGAAAAGGGTTGAGAGAGAGAAAATGAAAACTAAAATTAAAACTAACTCTAAAACTAATTTCCTAATTATCTATGATGATCTATCTACCTCTTATTTATATATGAGGAGACAAGCTGCGATATCGTGGATGTGATATCGCGGGTTGGGCTGCGATATTGCGATCACCCAAAATGCGACTCATCACTTGGGCTCATGAAAAGGCTTTACCTGTTGGATGTTGACCAAGTACTTTTCATTTAGGCTCTCAAGTTTGTATATGATCATGATCCCAGAAGGAAAGGTTTCATCAATTATATAAAGCCCTTCCCTCAACGTTTGGAATTTAGTTTTTCGAGGTACATGTGTGGGGTTCTAATAAAGAACCTTATCTCTCGATTGAAATTTCACTTTTTGTATTCTAAGGTCATGTCATTACTTACTGAGTGCCTTGTGCATTTCATTCAAAAATAGGGTCACTAATCAGTTTTTTTCTATCAAATTTAGGTTGATTAGTCTTTCTTTTTGTGCTAGACATAGGTCAAGATTCAAATCACAGGCTATTGAGAGTGTACAAAGCTCGAATAGAATTGGGAGCATTGGAAGTGTTTCGTACACTAACTGGTAGGGAGAGTAGCCAATAAGGAATTTCCATTTTTGGCGTTAGGCCCAGAGGGAAACATTGAGTTTTGTGCTCTAGTCTCTTATATATTTGCTTATAGTTCTTGTTAGAATCTTTGTAATCTCTCTGTTAGTTACCTCTACTTGACCATTGGCTTTGGGGTGATGAGGTGTTGTTAATTTATGTTTGACCCCCAAGCGTTGCATGAGGTTTTGAAAAGTGAAACTTGTAAAATGAGGTCCATTGTTAGAAATCAGTGCACATGGCATCCCAAACCTATTTACAACATTTTGTTGTACAAATCAAGCAGCAGTGGATGACGTACAGTTAATGACAACAACTACTTCTACCCATTTGGTACAGTAGTCAATGGCAATAATTATATATGCCTTCTTGTTGGACATGGATGTGATGGGATCCATGAAGTCAATGCCCCATATGTTAAAGGGCTCTAGTGATTGAATCCACTGTTTAGGATCCTCCATTCATGTGGTCATCCCATCATCTCATTGACAATGCTTATAGGATCGAACAAATTGGTGGACGTCCCTGAAGATTGTGGGCCAATAGTATCCTGCCATTAGGATTTTTATGGCCATGCATCTCCCAACATAGTGATCTCCACAAGGGCCTTCCTGAGCATCTTAGACAACTTGTAATTGATCTATATCAGGGACACATCAATGAATCAAGCCATTGACACACAACTTGTAAGGTGTCCATTGATTTATATCAAGTACTTAGCCTAATGAAAAAACTATTGTTTCTTCCTGTGGTCCAAATCTTGTGGCATCTCCTGAGTGAGAAGATAAGTGAGGATGCCATCGTATCATTTTGGTTATGTAAACATTTGTTCATTTATTGCAGTAGCAAAGAAGAATTTTTCAAGAAATAGATTAGATAATGGACTTTCTTCCTCTTTGTTATCCCATTGCAACTGAGACATGTGATCAATGACCACATTCTCAATTCCCTTTCAATCTACCATTGTAAGATCAAATTTCTGTAAGACCACTAGCCACTGTATGACATAGGGGCTCACCATTGGTTTGTTCATGAGGAAGTGAATGGCACTGTGATCAGTGTGCACAAATACTTTATATCCAAGCACATAGTTCTTGAACTTTTCCAAAGCATACACCACCACCATTAGGTCTTTTTTTGTGGTGGTGTAATTCAGTTGTGCATCCACAATGCTTCTACTTGCACAATGGATGTAATATGGATGTTTCTTATTGTCCAACTACATAAGTATGGCTCCTAAGGCATAGTTAGATACATCCATCATTATATGAAATGGTCTAGACCAGTTTGGCACCCATAGAATTGGAGTTTCTATGATTTTTTCCTTTAGCTATTAGAATGCATGTTTGCACTCCTTAGTCCACATGAATAGAGTATATTTCTTTGTAAGCTTGACTAATGGCTTTGTGATCTTAGAGAAATTTTCTATGAATCGCCAGTAGTAACCAATGTGTCCAAGGAATGACTGAACATCTTTGATGGTTTCTGGTTGGTGAGTGATTCCTTGGATGACCCTTATCTTTTTAGGGTCTACCTCGATCCTTTCCTATGAAATTTGGTTCCCCAATACAATGCCCTCCTAGACCATTAGATGGCCTTTTTGCTAATTGAGTCACAAATTTGTTTCAACACATCTTTTCAGTACTTATTCAAGGTGATCCAAGGCTTGCTCAAATGTAGCTCCATAAGTGGAGAAGTCATCTATGAAGACTTCTACCTTGCTACAAATCTGTTATTGAAAAACACTTAAGACCAAACATTGAAGAGTAGCAAAAGCATTGCATAGACCAAAATGCATCTTACGATATGCAAAGGTCCCCCAAGGACTTTTGAATGTTGTTTTGGCCTAATCTTTAGGTGTAATTTGGATTTGGTTATAACCACTATAACCATCCAAAAAATTATAATAGAAATGCCCAAAAAATGGTGTCCAACACCTAATCAACGAATGACAATGGAAAATGATCTTTGAATGTTGTCATATTCAACAACCTAAAGTTAATACAAACCTATCATTTGCCACCTCTCTTTGGCATTGTCATGAGTGGACTGATCCACTTGCTATCTACAATGGGGTAGATGAACCCTACCTTAAGGAGTTGCTTAATCTCCTCTTTGATAATTTGTTTCAATTTTGGGTTCAGTCGTCATTATGGTTGCCTCCTTGGCTTCATGGATAGATCAGTGTAAATGCAATGTTGGTACATCCATGGATCAATTCCAGTGAGTTTAGAATATGACCAAGTAAAGGCTATTGGCCATTTGTTGACCACTTCTAACAATTTTACTTCATGTTCAAGAGCAAGTTTGGCATTAAGTATAACCAACTTGCTATTTTTCAAGAATGCATATTCCAAGACAGCAAGTAGAGTTGTCAACTCTAGGGGCTCTTATTTAAAATTCTTAGGGATCTCTAACTCTCCCTAATTGGTATCAATGTTTTCATCATCAGAGAGTTAGTGATGAGCTTGCTCTAGTTCATCCATGCCTAAGACATAAGTGCATGCTAGGCTCTCAACACGTTTCATGCACATTATGCTACTGTTGGAATCAGCAGTTAGCCACTGGATGCCTTCTTATTTTGTGGTTGTTGTGTATAGACACCTTTGACTATCTGCTTCTTGTTTACAGTGCTTGCATGGAGAAATAGATGCTCATTTCACTACCTAGAGTTTGTACACACAATTGCACCTTGTATTGCTATAAGCAATGCATGGAACTCGTCTCTTCTTGATCTTTCCAAGTGCATTTTCTTTAGATATTTCCAAGGAAATATTTCTTATGCCCATTCTTACATTGATAGTGCTTACCCATGCCATTTCCATAATGATGGGGAATTCACCTTTGTAGTTTTCAACCTTGATTACCAAGAAGTTGATAGGATAAGACCATCCATAAATAGTGGTCACAATGTCTTCGACCAGTTCCAATGGAACAGTGATAGATTGGTCTGCCAGTTCCAATCTAATATTGCTTTTCTTAAGAGGCGGTAAGTTCTAGGCAGTATACATCTCATGAAAAATCAAATTCACACCAGAAGCTGAATTAAGAAGAGCCTTACGCAATTCATTCCCAGCAATTTGTAGATACATAAGGGGACTAGCTAGGGCTAGGGCATTTCTAGCAATTCATGCCATCATGCCTAGGGCATTGGTGTATGGGATAATAGTATCTACCCATGATAGCATCTAAGGGTTTATGGTTTTCTTGCTTCCATCCTTGGATTTTCCTTCTCAGATTAGACTCTCTAGAGTATGTCTAATACTTATCATTAAATAGCTCTAGCATTGTACTCCACTTGTGGATAGATTCTAACTCCATGGACTAGTACTAGCTTTTTGCTTCCTTGATGAGTGCCCTTGGAAATAGCTTTAATTTTTTCCAATCATTTTCAATATTCCCGTAAGGCACAGGCATCATGAAAATCTCAAAGATGTATTTTTGGATTAGAGTTATATCCCCTCTCAAATCTGGAAATATTGTTCATATCTAGGTGCTTGATCCAACTATCTCTAACATGCCTGGTTGGAATTTTCATAATCTTTGCAATATTTAGCATGCTTAAAGTTTCTAGTAAAGGTTCATCATTATCATTATTTCATTGTCGTTGATGATGTCCTCTGTTTCCTGTTCATTCATTATGGGCTCAGCGATCATTATTATTATCCCACTATTCACCTCCATCACGATTATTCTTTCTACAATGTTTGTCAAAACCAGAAGAGGAAGAAGAAAAAGATGCAAATGAAGAGGAGGAAGAGGGGGGAGGACTGCCACCACCATGGTATCTACTGACTTCTCTTTAATTATCATGGCCATGTTCATTAGGTTTCTTATCATTTTGATGCTTGTCCAAGCCCTACCTTGACTACCATCTTTACCTGAACTTACATTGTTGATAGTGGATCACAGATTCAGGGCCGCACCCTCATCACTAGTAATGAGGGATGGAGAATGTTTATGTTGAGAGCCTCTAAAGGGAGGATTCTCATTATCATCTTAGTTAAGCAGGAACAAAGGATTGGTGAGTTGTTTTCCCTTCGCAAACTTATGGTGCTTCTCCTGGTGTCAATCTCTTTAGTGTTGTGTTTTAGTGGGATGGTAGTCCTAGTAGTTGTAATCATCCATAACATATGCCTCTTAAAGATCTTGGATGCCTATCTTCTTAAGAGTTTGAAGCAGCATTATGGGCACAAATCAATTGGGAGGCATTACAATGTTACCTTCCATGTCACACCATCATGGTTGCTCATCTTAATGTAGGATGAAGGTGAAATTAAGCACATACTCATATTAATGAGTATATACCACCTTGCATTATTGAGGGATCGTGATTTAGCATTGTCACGCCTATGAGAAGAAGACATTTTGCAAACAAATAAAATATTAGTGTGCTTATGTAATTGTATTACGTGTGAGAATGATATTGACTTGAGGGTTTATTCAACGATGTTAATTGATGAGACGCGACATGCACTGGGCTGCGATATCGCGTACGCGATATCGCATCTTCCCCTGCAATATCGCGTACACGATATCGCGTCCCGCCGCCGTATCTATAAATAAGAGGTGGCACTTCCTTCATTTCCCAATCCTGGCTAGAAGTAGCGAAGCTCTGGTAGATTGATCACTCCAGAGTTAGAATTTTTCCCATGTGCCCGCAATAGGAGTCTTAGAGTGAACGGCTCTTTATTCAAGCAGCTTGTAACTTGAACCCAAGTTGTGTACGGTAATAAAGACGAACTTGATTGGATAAACCTTGTAGTACATGGTTTTATTATTGCTTTCCTAGTGCGTTCAAGTATGACTTGATTACAAGCATCTACGGATGTGTACGGCTAATCAAAGAATCGGCTGCTTGATGCAACGCATGAGTACGACTCAATTACGAGCATTGGCTGCTTGGTAACCCAGTAGCATATTCCAAGGTTCTGCGCTTGGTAATCCCAGTGGTAGTCCGATGTGTACGGCTAGTTGAGGAATCGGCTGCTNGAACCCGGGTCACCCGCGTGACAGGTGGGAATACTTACCACTATACTACAACAACGGACTCATTGATCGTCACAACAATCAGGGACCAAGCAGCTGAAGAGAAAGCACGAAACATCACCATGGTGATGGATCCCCTTCTTCTTCTCCTTCATCTCATCACTCACACTCTCCTTCCACATCTGGGCGCAGCAACCATGAGCATAACGCAGAGAGTAAAGGTAAAAGAGATGAAATGCCTCGACAGGAAGGTCGAGAGGAGTTAGGACAAGGGCAAAGACGTAGGAAGAATAGGGAACCACCACGTAGACATCACAGGCGTCATGAAAGAGATGATCATGA
>MNCI01031488.1:410336-444537 GCA_015680685.1 Gnetum montanum
GATGGGACACACCGAGATATGATGCTCGGCCCTGTGACAATAGCTACATGAGTTTGGAAGGTAAAAATAGTCCACTTTTTGGGTAAAGATTTTTCCACCAGCACCGAGGTTTAATGAGGTCTTCCGACGGGCTATATCCAGTTCAATACAGTAACGTCGAATTTGAGTTCCATTGATCGCCTTACAATGATCGGAAATAATAGGGCCCAGGGTGCTAACTATGTCCCTCTCAACCGGGGAGAAAATGTGTGGAAGGTTGGGCAGTTCTATGTAACAAGGAATTATATTAAAAGCGGGGTCATTGACATTAAAGTCAAAACTCCAGGGGCGTGCGATAAGGGTTGCATTTCTAGTTGGAAAATTTTTTTTTGAGAGAGCCGTTTCGACCTGGGAAGCGTCAGATAATTCTACCAAAATGAAATGACGAGCGTAGTAACGAGCGTGAGAAACCTGAATGCCATGGGGCTGAAGGAGGCTGTGGACTTGAGAGTTTAAACTTGGGGACCGTGGTAAAAACCCCACAATTTGCAAATACAGAAACCGAGATGTGAAATCTTTAGAGACTGCTTCAAAAAGATCATCTGGGTAAAGAAAATCAAGTGAAGGTGAGGCAGATGAACTTCCCTGGGGAAATGCAGAAGCTGATGAATCCATCTTTGTGACTTGCCCACGCCTAAGGCACGTGCATTCCTGACACCGATCTGCAACCAGGACTCTGGAAACCCTCTTGAAACCAACGCAACCGTGATGAGCAGAGCCGGAACTGACAGATCTGCCCTGAGCAGGGGCGGAATCAGCCCTAAGCAGGGGCGGAATCAGCCCTGAGCAGGGCCGGAAGCTGCCCTGAGCAGGGCCGGAGCTGACAGATCAGCCCTGAGCAGGGCCGGATCTGCCAGCGGGTTGTACGCCGCGTTCAGAACTCAAAAAGCTTCAAAACAGGAGCAGAAACCCCAACGGCCGATGCAGAGATTTGCGCGTTAGAACAGTTCTGACACTGGTACCAGGAACCGGTGAAGGAGGTGTTGAGCATGAATGCCACGCTGAGCCTCGCCGTGAAGATGCGCTACATCAATGTCCGCCGCGGCGTCGTCGTGAAACGGGAACGCAGCTGCAACGGTGGAGAAAGAAAAAAAAACGGCTACTTTCTGTCCGTTTTAGAGCCTGGGAAGTCAGACTTTGAGTTATGATCTAAAGACCCATCAATTTTGGTGAAGCCATAGAGAATATGATCACAATGAACCCCTACTCGCTACCTGAAGTATGCTAAATGTAACTGAGGATGTTAGAATCCCAACAAGGCACCAAAAAGACAGTAGGATCAAAAGATTGGACATGAACAATATCCCACGATTTGAAGGGGGATACAACGCTGATCCTCAAAATCATTTGCAAGCATTTCATGATGCATGTGTCTTGCAAAACATAGAAAATGAGTGGCAAAAACTCAANCAAGGAAATCGAAAGCTGGTATCGGTCCTTAGAATCGGAGACCATTCACTGATGGAGTACCATGTTAGAATTGTTCAATGATAAATATCAAACGCACTCCCGAGTGTCCAACCTGTGAAAGCAAATCCAAGGATAGAAACAAGGAGGACACGAACCCTTGGATGCTACCATGGGCCAATATTATGTATTATTACATCGTTGCACTAGCCATGGTTACTGGCATATGGAACAACTATGCTATCTTGTAGATGGACTTAGGCACGAAACACGAAGAACCCTTGGGACTTATGCCCAAGGAAGACTATCTGAGCTTAGAGCCCATCAAGTACAAAGAGTGTTGGAGCAAGTTGCTAAAGAGGAAGGTGAGTTAAGGAAAAGAGAGTGTAGAAGAATATAACAGAGATCTTTCCCTTCGAAAGAAGGGAGTTATATTTTGTGAGGATGAAGAAGAGTCACCACTTGAAGAGATGGTGAATAGGAAAACTTTGCCCATTTAAAAACTTGCATCAGAAGTATCGGCAAAGGTGGACCAAATGTAGGACTCCGTAGATAATAGATTTCAAACCGTTCTCAAAATAGTAGAGGAGTCTAGGGAACTAGGTAGTGACCAAGAAAGGAGAAAAAAGAAAGAAGCTGAATATGCATGTAACAAAGGTAAGGGCAAAGTTGCCATCATCGAAGAGGTTGTGGATTCGAATACAGACAGTGATGGTGGATGTGAGATATGCTAATATGACCATCTTAAGGGATGTTGTCCTGTAATCTCACATCTGCAGGAGTCTAGGGTGTATGCACTCAACCCATAATTAAATAGAAGGCAAACACCTCGAAGGTTACCTTATCTCCAAGATAACCCAAGACAGTTCCACCAATCCTTGATGTATTATCCAAGTGGGACTCCACCACAACCAAATGAGCACTACCAACAGTGGCAACACCCACAATCATGGAGAATGCCCGCCACCACATCAACAGTATCCTTACCGTCAACCTGACTTGTATGGATACTACGTGCAGTAGCCAATCTCTCCACATGACTCCACTAGTCACGTCACTCCTCAGGCTCACGACCAAACCCACGAGTACTATAGAAATCCCTCTCCTAGGAGAGATGTTTGACAAACATACTATCCTTCTCATCCGGCTGCATCTCTTCCACCCTTAACTCCATTACCACTTGCTCCAGCTATGTAGGGTGAGCTCCCTGCCCAGCTGCAGCAACGTAATGCTACAAGGGGCTATTAATCCTCACCCTACTGTTGGTTCGGACAACCATGTAAAGAAGAGACCTTTTTTTAGGACTGACAGTCCAACCAAGTTCTTACAATCACAAGTGGCTAACTCTCCAAAGGCCTCACCATCATTTGAAACTTTGGAACTCCCTTCAAACCAAAGGCCACATTCAACGCACATGGTCATGTTGACATATGCCATTATCGATTGGATTAAGGCTGGTCATCTTCCTAGAAAATTCTTTGATCCTGGGAGTCCTCTTATGTATTTACAAATCGCTGGGAATGAACCTTGCAAAGCTCTTTTGGATTCAGGTTCTGGTGTCAACTTAATCTCTCAAGAAATGTACAAAGCCTAGAACTTGCCTCCACTAAAAAAGAGTAACATTCGTTTAGAGTTGGCTGACCAGTCCATTATTGTTCCATTAGGACTAGAGAAGGACATTATCACCACTATTTGTGGATGGTCGTATCCAACCGATTTCCTAGTGATTCAAGTCAACAACTGTAAGGGGGACTTCCCAATCATAATGGGAAGAGCATGGCTAAGCACAATTGACACATGCCTAGGAATACATGATCTTTCCCTAAAGATATCAAAGGAAAATACGTTCAGAAAGATCAAGAAGAAGAAAGTTTTGTGCATCGCATACAGTGACACAAGGTGTAATTGCGTGCAGAAGTCCTAGTTTGTACAATGCTTAACATTGTCTGCATGCAATCAATGTGCACAAGTAACTAACATACAAAGATGCCTGTATGCAGTAGCCACAAGACAGGAAGGCACCTAGTGGCTGACAGCTGACCAAGAGAGCAATTCAACTATATGCATGGAACCAACTGAGAGTTTGACTTGCGCTTACATCAATAGCATAGACACATTAGAGCAAGTTCATCGCCAACTTCCAAGTCTTGACATTGAAAATATCAATTAGGGGAAGTTGGAAATCCTTGACAACTTTATGCAAGAGCCCCTTGAGTTAAAATCGTTGCCCACCCGTATGGAGTATACATTTCTTAAAAATGGAAAATCGGTAATCATTAACACTAAGCTTGCTCCTCAACAAAAAGAAAGACTGCTGAAAATGGTAAACAAATGGTCGAAAACCTTTGCTTGATCATATTCAGAATTAACTGAAACAGACCTTAGGATATGCCAACATAGGATTTACACTGACCCCTCCATGAAGCCTTGATGACAACCGCAAAAGCGATTGAATCCAAAGCTGAAGTAAGTGGTTAAAGAAGAAATTGAACAACTTCTAAAAGTTAGGTTCATCTATCCCATTGTTGATAGCGAATGGGTTAGTCCATTAGTTATTGTACCCAAAAAGGGAGGTAAATGGAGGGTGTGTATAGACTTTAGGCTACTAAACATGGCAACATTCAAAGACCACTTTTCATTGCCATTCGTCGACTAAGTCTTAGACACCATTGCAGGGCATCACTACTATAGTTTTTTGGATGGCTACAGTGGATACAACTAAATCCAAATAGCATCAGAAGACCAAGCCAAGACCACGCTCACAAGTCATTGGGGGACATTTGCATATAAGCAGATGTCATTTGGCTTGTGCAATGCTGCTGCAACATTTCAATGTTTGGTTCTAAGTATCTTTCAGCAACAAATAGGGAATGGTGTAGAGGTCTTCATGGACGATTTCTCCACCTACGGAGCGAACTTTGAACAAGCATTGGACTGACTAGAGTAGGTACTGAAATGATGTGTTGAAACCAACTTAAGACTCAATTTGGCAAAAAAGCCATTTAATGGTCCAAGAAGACGTAGTATTAGGGCATAAGATTTCACAAATAGGGATAGAGGTAGACCCTGAAAAGATCAAAGTCATCCAAGGAATCACATGCCAACCTGAAACTGTAAAAGACATTCGATCATTCCTTGGACACACTGGCGATTATAGAAGATTCATAGAGAACTTTTCAAAGGTTGCAAAACCATTGGTTGAACTAACGAAAAAGGATGTACCTTTTGAATGGACCAAGGAATGTGAACAAGCTTGCTAAACCTTGAAGCAGAAGCTTGTAGAAACACCTATTCTTCAAGCTCCTGACTGGTCCAGACCATTTCACATAATAAATAATGCATCCAACTATGCTCTATGAGCCATACTTACACAGTTAGATGACCAGAAACAACCCTATTACATTCACTGTGCAAGTTGAAGTATTGCTGGTGCACAACTCAACTACACCACAACGGAAAAAGAATTAATGGTTGCATGTTTGCACTAGATAAGTTTAGGCACTATGTATTGGGCTATAAGGTATTTGTACACACAGACCATAGTGCAATTCAGTTCCTGCTAAATAAAACAACAGTGAGCCCTTGCATCATACGATGGCTCATAATTTTACAAGAGTTCGATCTTACAATGATAGATCGTAAAGACACTGAGAACGTTGTTGCTAATCATTTATCTCAGTTAAGATGGAACAACAAAGAGGATGAATATCCACTTTCTAATCGCTTTCCTGATGAATTCCTCTTTGCAGGTGTAGTAAATAATTAATTAACCATCGAAATAAATTGGTATAGTAGCATTCTCACCTATCTCCTTACACAAGAAACACCACAAGAGTTAGACATTAAAAAGAAATAGCAGTTTCTACATCGAGCCAAATATTTCATGGAAATCAATGGGCACCTTTATAAGGTATGTCCTGATGGCTTGGTTTGATGGTGTGTTTTCGATGTAGATCAATTATGAGTTTTCCAAGACTCTCATGAGGGCCCTTGTGGGGGTCATTACGCAGGGAGACGAACAACCATTAAAATCCTGCTTGTAGGATATTATTGGCCTACATTGTTCTGGGACGCTCATCATTTCGTCTAATCTTGTGAGCGCTACCAATGTGATGGGAGAATGATTGCTATAATGGAGGGTCCACAACAATGGATTCAACCTTTAGAACCCTTCGATATATGGGGAATTGATTGTATGGGGCCTATTACACTAATGTCCAATAGAAAAGCCTACATTGTTATTGCTGTTGACTATTTTATAAAATGGGCAGAAGCAACCATTGTTATGGACTGTACATCATCTATCGTTGCACGATTTGTTCAACAACAAATCGTAAATAGGTTTGGCGTGCCTCGTGCACTTATTTCGGATAATGGTACAGATTTTACAAGTGCGGCTTTTTGGAAGTTGATGCAACGCTTAGGAGTGGAACACAAGTTGACTACACCATATCACCCTTAAGCGAATGGTCAAACTGAAGTCACCAATAGGGAGATTACGAAAATATTAACATGAATTGTTAGCAAGTATAGGCAAGATTGGAGCACCAAACTGAACGATGCTCTTTGGGTATACCGCTCCACGTGGAAACTCCCTATAGGCTACTCTCCCTATGAGTTAGTGTACAGTAAACTTCCAACGCTTCCTATTCAAGCAGAGCTCAATACACTATCCACGACATGTGACCTTAACCTTGACCTCAATCTAGCACAGAAAGAATGGTTAATGAACCTTAACTTGCTAGATGAGAACTGATTAGTCACATTGTCATCCAATGAATTGCACAAGACTTTTAACAAACAACATCATGACCTGAAAATCAGAAAAGTTAAATACCAACTAGGGGATAAGGTTCTCTATTGGAGCCCCACACATATGCCAAAACGCACTAAATTTCAAATGTTGTGGAAGGGACGTTATATTATTCATGAAACTTTTCCTTAAGGGGCCATGATAATCTATAAACCTGAGAGCCTGGATAAGAAATTATTGGTCAACATCCAAGAAACCAAACCTTTCCATAAGCCTAGAACAACCAATACCAATACTACCTCTGTTGGTGGACAACCCTGCTTGTTATTTCAGATCTCTTCCCTCCAACTTAGTCATGGGGGAGAGGGCCACCAATGCTAACCATTCTAAGCCCTCACCTCTTTTGTGTTTTACACATTTTTTCTTATTTACTTATTTTTGTTTTACACCATCGTTACCATTTTTGCTATTTCTTTATTTGTTTGATTTACTTTCATTCGTCATATAATAAGTGCTCATGATGGTGGATTAAATTATAATGGTGTTGATTGTTAATGTTGGGTTTTTATCTTTGATTTTCAATGTTGATACTAAGATATAGTTCTTTTGATAAAACAGGTAATGAGTCCACGTCATCCATTTATCTATGCAACTCTATGATCCCCCTTTGTTTTGGAAATGTACTGTTCCTTTTCTAAGTAAACTTATTAATGAATTGGTGACTTGATATTCTACAAACTAAGGAAAGACTCAATGGTTGAAAAGGGTGTGACTTCAAGGGGATTCGATGCACTTGTGCTGGCTATTCTCTTGGGTACTTGGATATTTTTCATTAAGTTTTCTGCCATTCCGTTATTGACCAAATGCCAGGAAGTTGAATAAATCAAATAAGTCTTTGCATGGTGTGGTTCTCACAAAAAAAAAAAAAAAAAAAAAAAACTGGTGGGAATTCAAAGCACACCTCTTAGACATAAATAAAGCAATCTGGGCTACAAGCACTGGTTATGGCACTAGAAAGACATGTTACCCATGCTTGAAGGTTCCCTCTAACTAAGCCCTTTCTTGTTTTTTGCTTCTCTTTCTTTCTCTTATTGGAATGGTGGTGGCTTTGTAGAGCATTCTTGCTGCTTCAAGAGGATGGATTGGCCAAGTGTGTGGATGCAAGGTCACTGGATGTGGCTATTTTGAATCTGGATTTGGGTTGAATTGTATTAAGTCACCTTAACCACATACTACACAAGGGACTTTACACAACCTTAATTTTGGGATTCCATTTCATTCTCTCCTCTCTTTCCATATTGCTTCCCATATTCTTCGGTAAACTCTTGTGGGTAAGTTCTTAACCATTGTTCCCATATGTCATTCTGAGAGCTTACGGACTCTTTGGTTTGTGTGTTTGTCAGGGCATTAAGGGCATAAGCCTACTTTGGGGAGGACCCATTGGCATTCCTTTTTGGTGCAATTGTTAAGCACCTTCCCTTAACATTTGTTGTAATCAACTATTCCTCACTCAACCCCATCAATGACATCCATTTTTGCTTTTATTTTATTGGCTTTCCCATTGTTATTTCTCTGATCCTTCTTGTTCTTTAAACTTTTCCATCTTATCACTACCGGAGGTTCGCTATTAGTTGTGGGCATCCTATCACAAATTTTTCCATTCCATACCTATCTTACCCCTACACCTTGGGCAGTTATCAATCATAAACCTCTAACCTAGTATCTGCCATACCCACAACCTAGCCAAGGTACTTCATATCGGGGCAAGGTATCAACAACACTATATCTTATCTATCCTTGCTAATTCATGACTGTGTTGTGTGTGCAGATGGCGATCACATGAACAATGGATTGGGATAGAAGGGGAGCACTCAGGATGGATTGGAGCTAAAGCGTTTATGCAAGGAACAAGTTTGGACATGTGGCTATGGATGAACAACGGAGTGCACAGTTTTGACATTGACAACAACGTGCCTCATTTTCTTTTCTGTTTTTCTCTCTCTCTTCAAGCTGTCGAATGAAGGCCTGGATGTCATTTATGTATAGTATTCACCACAATGGGCATGAACATCAATGCTATAATATATTTGTCAACCCATTTCCCAAGCACTTTGAGTCTGTCATCCCATGTCATCGTTAGTTGTCACTTAGTCAATAATCCCTTACCTTCCCAATATTTTGTAAGGAACTCGATGATGAGTTTTCATTCAGTCGTGGGGGTATGATGAACTGCGATATCGGAGCTGCAATATCGCATCTGCGATATCGGGTCTACAATATTGGAGCTCACTAAGCGATATCGGGCATCCGATGTTGGGACCAGTCCCATCGCCTATAAATAAGAGGCAGGAGTGCTTGGTTTGCATAGCTAGTCTTAGTTCCTTACCTAAACTCTTGCAGTTTTCCTTCCACAGAGTTAGAATTATTTCTGAGTGCCCGTAGTAGGAGTCATAAAGTGAACGGATCTTTATTTGAGCATTGTGTACCTGAGCACACCTTGTGGCCAGAAATAAAGACGAACTTTGTGATAAACCTTGCAGTATTCAGAATAGCTTATTTAATGTTATCTAATGCTTTTCTTAGTTAATTAATGTTCTCTCTCTCACCTTGTTAACTCTCCCAAGTAAGCACACTTAGTATGACCACTTCGAGCATGCGTGGAACACTTGGTAACCTAGTAACGATTAGCGTTTGGTAATCCCAGTAGTGTTGCACTGGTTCAGGATGTGTACGGCAAGTGGGAATGGATACTGGTGTTAGGACTAGTTAGAGCATAGTTGATTAGTTAAATTAAATTAGTTACTTAATTAGTTCATTTTTCCCTTTGTCGCACCATGACATAAAACATAAAAAATATATAAAAATCATATACCTCAAGTTTACTTAACCATACAGTCGCGCTATACAAGTAAGCTTGGGAAGACAATGATTGACTAACCTGTCTAGGTTCTGTGAAGGCACATAAGCACTTAGTCCTTGGAATTTGATTGGATCATGCGTGTACGCTCATATTCGTATGGTTGAACGTAGGGATACCTCGCCGCTCATCAATATCCAATGCAACATTTGAAGGATTCCCTGTTTCACAAAATGAAGTTATTGAAATAGTTCTTTTTACCCCCAACCAAAATAAAAAAAATCTAGAGTGCTATTAAATGTTAATTAATCAAGTTCCTTATCAGTTTGATGCTTGTCCGAGCCCTTGCCTTGACTGTCATCTCTACTTGAACCTACATTGTTGATAGTCAATCGTAGATTTAGGGCCACATCCTCATCACTAGTAATGAGGGGTGAAGAATTTTCATGTTGAGAGCCTCCAAAGGGAGGGTCTTCATTATTGTCTTGGTTAAGTAGGAACAAATGATTGGTGAACTGTTTTCCCTTCACAAGCTCATGGTGCTTCTCCTGATGTCAATCTCTTCGGCGCTGTGTTTCAGTGGAATGGTAGTCTTGGTGGTTGTAATCATGCATAACGTAGTCCTTTTGAAGATCTTGGATGTCTAACTTCTTAAGAGTTTGAAGTAGCATCACGAGCATAGATTGATCAGGAGGCATTACAATGTTGCCTTTCATGTCACGCCATTGCAGTTGTTCATCTTGATTTAGGATGGAGGTGAAATCAGGCACATACTCATCTGGATGAGTATATACCACCTTGCATTATTGATGAATTGATGATTTAGCATTGTCACACTTGTGAGAAGAAGACATTTTGCAAACAAATAAAATATTAGTGTGCTTATGTAATTGTATTATGTGTGAGAATGATGTTGACCTTTGGGTTCATTCAATAATGTTAATGATGTTTACTAATCCTGGATAGTGCACATTTTAGAAAAAAAGAGTCCTCAACAACGGTGCCAATAATGAGTAGTGAAGGTACCTCTACGCTCAACCATATGAATCACAAAGTGTTCACACGTGATTCGATTGAATTCTGTGGACTCTATGTTTTCTCATACACTAGTTGTCTAGGAAGTGAACCTTGCCCTCATGATCATTTGTTGTCTTCCCAATTACACTTGTGATGTACAAAAGTACGGTTAAGTGTAATCGAGGCGTATGATTTTTATTGTTTTATGTTCCTTGGTACTTAAAGTAGAGAGATGAAGTAATTTAATAACTAATTTAATTTAACCACTTAACTAGTCTCTAACTAGTTCTAACATAAGCATCTAGTCCCACTTTCTGTACACATTTTGAACCCACGTATCGACTACTAGGTTACCAAGCACTATGCTAGTGGGCGAACCAAGCAATAACATTACTGCTATTACCAAGCCAATACATGTCTACGCTCAAGGCAGTCGTACTTATGTGCTTAATCTATTTAGGTTAATTAATTAACTAATTGCTTAAAGTCTAATTGAGCTTAATTAATTGCATATTTAATGAAAACAATAAATGCATAAATAAATCATTAATCTATTCTAAGTTCTGCAAGGTTTGATCAAAAGGCTTGTCTTTATTGCCATACACATTGGTGTGGTTTAGGTACAACAGTGCTCAAATAAGGATCCATACACTTTTTAATTACTACTATGGGCACTTAGAGAAATATTTTAACTATCAAATGGAAAAACTATAGGAGCTTTGCTACAACTATGACTCTTCTCCCCATAAATAGGGATGTGAACTCATATTTATAGTTTTTATTATAAAGTTGGGTCAACAGGGCCCCGTAGACGGAGTAAATGCTACGTCGACGCGGCCTCGTTGACGAGGCAACACCATGTAAATGGGGCTTGTTGACGGGGGCCCGTCAACGAGGCCATGTCAACGGGGGCCCATCGATGCAAGACTTTGACACTCATCAACATAGAATACCACGAGCTTGTCTTCATTTTGACCATCTTGCCTCAATTTCATTTCTGATATCTTTACCAATTTAATTATCTGATTAAAGGACTGATCCTAGGTAGCAAAACTGTTTGTAGCGAGAGACTTTTTAAACTTGAATTGTCACTTCTATTTCACCATTGTTTATGTTGTTATTAAAATTGCATTCTATATATTTTGTCTTACTGTTGCTAATTTTTAAGCATTTTGATTCTAAAGCATGTCTCCACTTCTCTATTTTAGCAACACAACAATTTGGGCTTGGAACAAATTCTCATAGATAACCAATTTTTACCATTTTTAATTCAATTTTTAAAATCACATAGATAACTGATTTTTACCATTAATATTTAAAAAAAAAGGAGAAGGGAGGTGTCAACCAAAAAAAATTGAATTATAATATTTTAAAAAATTCATAGTACATTAGATCATTAAAAAGATAGTATGAAGACAAAGCCTAATGGTTTTAGGGATGCCTTTTCAGGTTTTTATCTTTACAACCAATCTTCAAAAGCCTCCCTCTAAGGTAGCAAAAGGGACAAACCTTACCGCACCCTCACAAGTTTTTACTTCACTATATGGTTTTTTAAAATACAAAAGATAAAAAACCTAAACCTTATAATTATTACACCACAAAGTAAAGCTAAAAGCACTTGTTATTGGCCTCCTTAAAGCCCCCTACTTATTTTTTCCTCCCCTAAGCAATGGGTTTTAGTTACCTATTACCCATAGTTGAGCTTTGAACCTAGGTAGCTAAAGCTATGGATTCCAACCAAATGAAAGCTATGCCTATGCTACCAACCAATCTAGCTCACATCAATTGATCTAGATCCCTATCTAGTTTACACCGATAGAAGCGAATTTCCACTATATTAGGTGAGATAACTCACACCATTCCTAAAAGATACGCATAGATTCCTTGATTTAACTTAGTACAGCGTAGTAGAATTAAACTTAACTTAAGGTTCAACTCATTCCTAAATTCAAAAATAAAAAATAAAAAAAATTAAAAATCTAAAAGGCCTCCGACACTACAGGGTAAAAGGTCGAGTAGTAATAATACTTCAACGCGATGTGGATAGCATTTTATACTTGTTAAATACAAAACACCATCCCATCGTACACCGATTCATCTCTCTTAAGTTCTTCCTTTTTCCGCGCTCGTTAAAACCCTAATTGCTCAAATCAGACCTGGATCTGGCTATCTGCTAAAACCCTAGCACCATAATCATCATCATCATAAACCCTCCGAAAGGCCCCCCACAAGTTACTCTCTGTTGCTCGATTCCTCGATTCCATTCGTAAATCACCACAAAATCCAGTAGCAGCATTAGCATTAGCAGCAGCAGCAGCAATGGCGACGACTTCGGTTGCAGAGAAGGAGAAAAAGAAGAAGAGAAACAAGAACGAGGACGACGACGACAACCACAACAACAACTTTATCAATGGCGACGAAAACAACAACAAGCACAAGGATTTGGGGTTGGAGCAGGCCCTCACGGATTATCTCATCAAACCCTCGCACCTGGTGCCGCCCCTGGACACATCGCAGTGGCCGCTTCTGCTCAAGAACTACGACAAGCTCAACGTCCGCACAGGTCATTACACTCCCCTCCCTAACGGCCATTCTCCTCTCAAACGCCCTCTTTACGATTATGTCCGCTACGGTGTCATAAACCTCGATAAGCCTGCAAATCCTTCCTCTCATGAAGTTGTAGCATGGATTAGAAGAATGCTTAGGGTTGAGAAAACGGGCCACAGTGGAACGCTGGATCCCAAAGTCACGGGAAGTCTCATTGTCTGCATTGAGCGGGCCACGAGGCTTGTTAAGGCTCAGCAAGGTGCAGGAAAAGAGTATGTTTGTGTTGCCAGGCTCCATTCTGCTGTCCCTGATGTTGCAAAGGTTGCTAGGGCTCTGGAGAAGCTGACCGGTGCGCTGTTTCAGAGGCCCCCCTTGATTTCTGCCGTCAAGAGGCAGCTCAGGATCAGGACTATTTATGAGAGCAAGCTTCTGGAGTATGATCCTGATCGGCATCTGGTGGTTTTCTGGGTTTCCTGTGAGGCAGGTACGTATATCAGAACTCTGTGTGTTCATTTGGGTCTGCTTCTTGGGGTCGGTGGGCATATGCAGGAGCTCAGGAGGGTTAGGTCTGGGATTCTCGGGGAAGGTGATAATTTGGTCACCATGCATGATGTTTTGGATGCACAGTGGATGTATGATAATCACAAGGATGAGTCTTATCTGAGGAGGGTTATCATGCCCCTCGAGGTTCTGCTTACTAGCTATAAGAGGCTTGTTGTTAAGGATTCCTCTGTGAATGCTATCTGCTATGGGGCTAAGCTCATGATTCCTGGGCTGCTCAGGTTTGAGAATGGGACTGAGGTGAATGAGGAGGTTGTGCTGATGACTACCAAGGGAGAGGCTATTGCAATTGGGGTTGCTCAGATGACTACTGCAACCATGGCTACCTGTGATCATGGTGTTGTTGCCAAAATCAAGAGGGTTGTCATGGAGAGGGATACTTACCCTAGGAAGTGGGGACTGGGACCCACTGCATCCAGGAAGAAGAAGATGATTGCAGAGGGTCTGCTGAATAAGCATGGGAAGCCGAATGAGAAGACCCCTGCAGAGTGGCTCAGGAACATGGGGGTCTCAATCCCTGCTGGTGGAGATGTAGCTGTTGCAGGTGCTGCTTCTACTGTGGATGAGAAAGGAGCTCAAGAGACTGAGGAGGAGAAGAAGGAGAAGAGGAAGAAGAAGAAGCACAGAGACACTGAAGAAGGCCAGGAAGATGCAGATGCTAAGAAGGGGCNTAGAGACACTGAAGAAGGCCAGGAAGATGCAGATGCTAAGAAGGGGCAGGAAAGCCCCAGGGAGCCAGAGAGGAAGAAATTGAAGATGGATGCTGATGATGATGAGGATGATGCTGAGGATCATGTTTCAGAGAAGAAGAAGAAGAAGAAGAAAAAGGAGAAGAAGAGTGAACAGCAAGACAGTGTTGAAGGAGCAGAGGGATCTCCTGAAGCAGAAAAGAGTGAAAAGACGAAGAAGAAGAAGAACAAGAACAAGAACAAGGGTGGAGAGTATGAGGATGGAGGAGGAGAGGAAGATAAGAGTGAGAAGAAGAAGAAGAAAGAGAAAGAGAAGGTGGAAGTAGAGGATACTAGTTCTGAAGACCAGAAGACTGAGAAGAAGAAAAAGAAGAAACACAAGGAAAAGGAGGAAACCAGTCCCAAGCGAGAGAAGAGCAGTAAGAAGAAGGATCGCAAAGAGAAGGACCACTAGTCTTGTAGTTTTTTTTGTTTTTTTTTGAAATTTGTGTACTTATGTAGCGGTTGCTGAATTTGATGCTTCAGGTACCTTTTTAATGTTGTTTCTGTATTGAAGCAGCTTATGCTGTCATCGAAATCACCTGAGCCTTTGTCCAGGCTTTTTCTGTTTAGAGGCCTTGCGTAGTTACCGAACAAATGTTTACATGAGATAACCGAATTTTGGTTTTTGTAGTTTTGCCTTATTTTACATTTTCAAGGATGATTTTCATATTATTGCAATATGCTGTTAAGGTCTTTGGCTTACATGGTTACTTGCATTTGCCAATGACTGGGCATTATACGTTATTCAATTCACTTAGAACATTTAGGTTTTCAAATTATGCAAATAATACAAACTTATGCAGATGTATTCTTTCCAGCTGCAAAAATAACAATATTGTTTCGAATGAACTATGCATATTATTTTTTCGCAAGATGTTTAGAATCATACTAGATTCATCAATTCATCAGTTGCAATGAATTTTTCAAAGTTTTAACTGCTGAAACGACCGTTGGTTTTAGACAACATTGTTTTAGAGAATATCGTCTTGACTCTCGCTAAATTAGTTTTTGAAATGCTGACCTCTGTAGCTGGAAATGGCAATACACTAGAAGTGTATGATACTGTAGGCATTTGATGGGTGCATTATTTTTAAAAAAAGGTTATCCTTAATACTACTGCTAACTAGCGCAATGACAATGCCCCATCCCATCAATTTTGGGTTTCAGTTTGGCTTGATGAGTTATCTTTATCCATTGGACTATCTTCAGTTAGAGCATGCTTTTTATTTTCATTTCTATGTTTTTTTAATGCTACCGTTGTTTAGTTGTGGAAGGATCAATCATATTGTGCTTAAGGAGAAGTAATCGTATCAAGAAAGTGAGGAAATCATTTAGTATCATTGCTAACGTCAATGCCAGGCTAATAATTACAATATACACAACTGACCATGTAATACTACGTTAACATGACCGAAAGGTATGGCCATACATGAGTTCGTGGCTAAGAAAAGCAAAAATTGGCTAAACAAACACAACATTCATACAAATAAAATAATGGGATAGGGAAATACGAAGACTCACATAAGTATACAGGTCACATGATACTCAACTTCTGCCTTGTTTTTTCGTTATTGTTTGTCCTTAGAATTCCTGGAACATTTCCATTGAAGTTGTCTTTGGACAGTAAGGGCACGGGCTTTTTGGAAGACTGTCTTGGACTAATGAGATGGTAAATCCTTGGGCCAGTGAAACGAAAATCAAAAGAGATGGAGGTTTATACCAAGAAATATCAAACCCCCAAATCGTTTGGATGGTTGAGTGCTAGAATAGCCAGCCGATTCTCTGTTCAACCGCTCTGGCTTGTATTCCTTTCTCATGACCAGAATGCAATTACTAGTTCCTTGTTCAGGCTTTGTTTGTGTCAGCAAATTTACTCAGATTCTGTTTAGATGAAAGTTTCCTTCTTCCTTGAAATGGTTTTACTCGGGATTTTATGAGAGACAGTAGCTTCTATTATTGTTGCAATTAACATAACTTTTTCGAAGACCAGTGGAAAAGATAAAGCTGCCACGGAGCTGCTGTGTGCTGTGCCGCCCCTTCAGCCACAGATGCCCGAGGAAAAACAAAATAAGCGCAGCTCAAACAAAACTATTTATTAAGGAATATTGAACCTATTAATTGACTTGATGATTGTATCAATTTTAACTACATATTGTATTTACAAACTGAACTGGACTACTTTTTATGAAGTCCGGGACCTTGTGTAATTGTCCTTATCATCATCCTAGCCTCACATGGGATTGGCTAGTTCAGTGTTAATTATCCTAAAAACAGATGATTGAATTGGGATAAAGAAAGGTATAAGCATTAATAAAAACAAGATCAGATTGTCCTTGTCATCATTCTAACCTTACATGGGATCGGCTAGTTCAGTGTTCAAGTATCTAAATACAGATCATTGAACTGGGATAAAGAAAGTTATCAAACAAATCATTGAACTGGGATAAAGAAAGTTATCAAACAACATCAATAGAAACAAGATCAAGTAAAGCATGAAGGGCCTGTATTTGCGAATTTGAAACATAACTAGAATGATGACACCTGCGTTTAAAAATGAAAATGCTGATCTGAAAAAATAAAAAAAAATGTTAAAAACCCGGACAGGATATTAATTAGTGATGTATAGAGATTCTTGGAAGTGGTGCTGATACGTAAATCATAATCTTGTAGAATTAGCAATGCATAATCTTATAGAATTAGTAATGGTTGGCATGAGATGTAGTCTTTTCAGTTGGCTCATTTGCTTTGCAGCTTGAGGTGGAAATGGGTACCAGCATCCAATGCTAGGTATGTTGCAAGCATATTTGCATTGAATATTGTTTAAGAAATATAATACCAATAAATAAAATTTCTAGCTTTAGCTAAAGATTTAGGACTATTACCTTCTAGCACTCTATGCTAGGCATGTTGAAAACATAATTGCATTAAGTATTGTTTAAGAAGTATGATGTCAATAAATAAATTTCCTAGCTTTAACTAAAGATTACGTCTATTACCTTCTAATCATGATCAAATCCATTGACACATTGGTATTTTTCCCTTATAAAGAGAAAATGAAAATGCCACAAATTTAGGAATGAACTCATTTACCTAACCAATGGTGCATGTCGGTGTTTAAAAACATAGCAGATTTTTTTTGTACTCATAGGCTTGTTACAAGAAATACAAAGTTAATTTTAAGTTGAAGACCTAGGTTCAAGCTTGGGCATAGCCACTCGAAGAGGTTAGGCTTTCACTTATCCACCAACCCTTTAAGGACTTTGCTTAGCGAGATGCGCATTGTGGCCTTGGGTGATGATACGTTTTTATAGGCTTGTTACAAGAAGTAAATAGTTTATTTTAGTTTTGCAAGTTGTGATTGAGTTTTGTTGCCTCCCCATGATTGGTTTCTGTAGGGTTTTGCTACCTTTGCTAAGGGTTTTAAGAAATTTTTATTTTAGCATCTATCCATAATAATCTAGGGTTGTAAGGTACATTTGGTACAATAGGGATTTTATGACGTGCTCATTGTTGAATCATTTCTTAATCCATTGATGAGTGGTGAGGTACCCTTACACTCAACCATATGAATACGAGTGTTACACGCGCGATCTGGTCGAACTCCGTAGACTAAGTGCCTACATGCCTTATGGAACACTTAAGGTTAATCATTCGTTGTCTTCCCAGACTTACTTGTATTTGTCATGGTGTATGGTTAAGTAAGTCTGAGGTATGTGATTTTTATGTTTTTTCTGTTTTATCTCCTATGCTAATGAGGTGAAGGGTGAAGAAACTAATTAACTAACTTTAACTAACTAACTAAGCCTTAATTAACTTAGCATCAGCATCCATTCTCACTTACTGTTCACACCCTGAACCAATGCAACCTTGGTTACCAAACGCTAATCGTTGCTGGGATCACCAAGCATACTGCTAGAGTTTCACTAAGGGTCTAGATCTAGATTAGAAACAAGGGAGAGCCGCCTCTTATTTATAGACTTGGCGACGCACCGCGATATCGCGTACACGATATCGCGGGGGATGACACGATATCACAGCTCATGCGATATCGCGTGCCATCATACCCCCATGACTGAATAAAAACTCATCCTCGAGTTTCCTACAAAATATTGGGACGGCATGGGATTATTGACTCAAAATGGAACTAATGGGATGACATGTGAACGGATCATCATTACAAGACATGACAAAACTGGTGTTCATGACAACAAGAGTGAACACCTTATACATTTGACATCAGACCTTATTTGGTAGCTGAGAAAGAGAGAGAGAAAAAGAAGTTTTGCTGCTGCCAATGCCAAGATTGTGCCTTTCGTTGTCCATTCATAAGTGCATCATCAATCTCGTTCCTTGCATAGCTGCTTTAGCATCGATCCATTCCAAGTGTTCTCTCCAGATCCAATCCGTTGTTGTATGATTGTCATCTGCACACACAACACAATCTTATATTAGCAAGGGTAAATGAATCTCAATGCGGTTGATACCTTGCTTCGGTGAAAGGTCCATTCGCTTAGGTTGTGGTATGGCTGATATGGGTTTGGAGATATAATAGTGGCGACTACCGAAGGTGTAGGGGTTAGGAGAAAATCGAAAAAATTGGGCCCCGTACCCCCATGACTAATCGCGAACCTCCGGTAGCGAGAGAATGGAAAAAGAAAAGGACTAAGAAAGATGAAGAAAAAGAGACAACTATAACGTCAATGAAATGGATGTCAAGATGGAAATGAACAAAATTGAGTGGATTGCAAAAATGTTAAGAGAAAGAATTTAACTGGTGCACCAAATAGGAATGTTAGTGGGTCCTCCCCAAAGTAGGCTCATGCCCTTAATGCCCTGACAAACCCACATTCAAAGAATCCGTAGGTGCTGTGAATGTCAGTTGGAACAAGAGCTAAAGTCTTAACCGCAAGAATTTACCAAAAAGAAAACAATGTATCAACCAAAATATACACTAATGATACAACTGGCAATGAGGTGAACTATGGAGAGAGAATGATGGAAAGAAGAGAATGGAATGGAATCTCAAGAACAAGGTAGTGTACAGCCCCTTGTGGAGTTCATGATTATATGACTTAGCAGATCCCATTCCAAGTCTGGCCTCAAACAACCCACATCCAGTGACTTCGCATTAATACATTCGGCCAATCCATCCTCCCGAAGTAACAAGAATGCCTTCTCCAAGAGCCACCACCATTCCGACGAAACAAGGAGGAGAGAAATGGGAAGCGAGAAGAGCCTTAGTTAGAGGGAACATTTTTATTTTGAGTTCCATAACCAGTGCTTGTAGCCCAAGGAATTATTTTGTCTAAGGGGTGTGCTTTGAATTCTCATAGTTTTTTTGTTTTGTTTTTGTTTTATGTGTTTATGCATGAGAACCACACCATGCAAAGACTTTGTTATTTTTATTTGCTCAGCTTCTCGATAATTGGGTAACGTCGAAGCGGTAAGAAAACTCAAGAAGAAAACATCCAAGCACCCAAGAGAATGGCCAACACAAATGCATCAAGTTCCCTTGAAGTCACACCCTTTTCAATCCTTGAGTCCTTCCTTAGTTTGAGAAATGCCTAGTCACCGATTCGTTATAGTTCTTATTATTGAAAAAGGATTGTACATTTCTAAGCCAAGAGAGACCATAGAAATTTGTGGATGTATGAATGGAGTGAACTCATTGCTTGCCATATCAAAAGAACCATACCTTAGTATTAACATCATGACTTAAAGGTAAACCCCAAACATTAGCAATCAATATAAAAATAGTTCATACCATCATTCAAAACACTTATTGGGTGACAAACTTACAAGATGGATAACACACACACAAAGAAATGAAAAAGTATAATGATGTTGCAAAACAAAAACAAGAAAAGTTAAAGAAATTTGTAAAACAAAAACTGTGCAAAACAAAAATGTGTAAAATAAAAACGTGTAAAACAAAAACGTGTAAAACAAAAATGTGTAAAATAAAAACTTAAAAGAACTGAGGGCCCCAAATGATTAGCATAGGTGGCCATCTCCCCCATGACTGAATAGAAAGGGAGAGATCTGAAATAATGAGCGCCTACTTGAATTCCTTAAAAGTTTCCAACTTCCCCCGATTGATGTTTTTAGGTTAAGGGGTGGAAGTTGGCGACACTCATACTCCAATGTATCTATGCCTTCGTTGTTGGCATGAGTTATTCCCCCAGTTCATTCCATGCATGTTGGTCGGTTGTTGTTTCTATTAGCTGTCAACCACGGGGTGTCCACTTGTTGTGTGGTTGCTACATACAGGCACCTTTGTCTCTGAGTTTCTAGGGCACACCAGTTGCATGTAGGAGGTGTTGAGCATTCCTCCATGTCATCACCCTCTGAGTCACTATATGTGATGCATGGAACTTTCTTCTTCTCGATCTTTCCATAAATGTTTACCTTAGATATTTCCAAGGAAAGATCGCGGATCCCTAGGCATGCGTCTATTGTACTTAGCCATGCCCTTCCCATTATAATTGGGAAGTCCCCTTTGTTACTGTTGACTTCTATCACCAGGAAATCAATTGGGTATGACCAACCACACACAGTGGTAACGATGTCCTCCACCAATCCCAAGGGAATGGTGATGGACTGGGCTGCCAGCTCTAGTTGAATATTGCTCTTCTTGAGTTGGGGCAGGTTCCAAGCTTGATACATTTATCGTGAGATTAAGTTGACTCCATAACTTGAGTCAAGAAGAGCCTTATGTGGTTTGTTCCCGGTGACTTGGAGGTAGATTAAGGGACTTCCAGGATCAGATAGTTTCCTGGGAAGGTGGCCTACCTTGATCCAGTCGGTTACAGTATGTGTTAACATAACCGTATACGTTGAGCTCTGGTATTGGTTTGAAGGGAGCTCCGAAGCCTTATGTGTTGGAGGAGCGTACACAAATTTAACCGCTTGTGGTTGTGAGAGCTTGTCTGGGCTTTTGGTTTTGAAGAAAGGTCTTCTCTTCTTGCGGTTGTCAGAACCAGCAGCGGGTTGAATGTTTGCAGCTCTCGTAGCATTACGTTGCTGCGGTTGAGTGGGGAGTTCCCCTTGCATTGTTGGAGTAGGAGGTAGTGGATCTATCGGCAGAAGAGAGGCGGATGGATTTGAAGGATGGTATGGATGTGGAGTGTTTCCCGGAGGAGAAGGAGTCCTTCTAAAATACTCCTGAACTTGGTAGTGATGTTGTGGAGTTGTGTGACCCATGGAGTCACTTGGAGAAACCAGCTGCTGCATGTAGTAGCCATATGGATTTGGTTGCCGGTAAGGGTATTGTTGCCTAGGCGGTGGCATCCCCCATGACTATGGATGTTGCCACTGCTGATGTTGCCTGATGGGTTGTGGTGGAGTTCCACTTAGAACTGCCTTGGGTTACCTTGGGGATAAGGTAACCTTCGGGGTGCCTGCCGTCTATTAAGTCTCGGGTTAAGTGCATACACCCCATACTCTTGTAGATGTGAGATTATGGGGTAACATCCTTTAGGATGGTCATATTGGTAGATCTCACATCCACCGTCATTGTCTATGTTAGAATCCACAACCTCATTGGCCATTGTCATTTTTCCCTTACCCTTGTCACGTGCATGACCTGAATCTCTCTGCTTTTTCTTGTCTTTGTCACTACTTCGTTCCTCCTTAGACTCTTCTACAATTTTCAGGACAGTTTCAATTTTACTATCTAAGGAGCTCCATATTTCATCTACCTTAGCCAATACTTCTGTTAGCTTTTGAAGTAGCAAGGTTTTTCTGTTCACCAACTCCTCGAGTGGTGACTCATCCCTTTCATCGCATAATCTCACTCTCTTCTTTCGAAGGGAAGGATCGCGATTATATTCTTCTGCGCTTTCTCTTTTCTGTAGCTCCCCTTCTTCTTTGGCTACTTGCTCCAAAAATCGATGAATTTCATGGGATCTAAGTTCTGATAATCTCCCTTGGGCATAAGTCCCAAGGGTTCTCCTAGTTTCGTACCTTAGCCCATCCACGAGGTGGCGTAGTTGATCTCGTTGTGCATAACCATGGCCCAGGCAACAATGTAGCAATGCATAATATCGGCCCATGGCAGCATCCAAGGGTTCATGAGTTCCTTGCTTCCATCCTTGGATCTGCTTACGCAAGTTGAACACTTTGGAGTATGTTTGGTATTTATCGTTGAAGAGTTCTAACATCATACTCCACCTCCTAATGGTTTCCGGCTCTAAGGACCGGTACCAACTCTTTGCTTCCTTTATGAGTGTCCTAGGAAACAACTTTAATTTCTGCCACTCATTTTCAATATTTTGCAAGGCGCAGGCATCATGAAATGCCTGTAAATGATTTTGTGGATCAACATTATATCCCCCCTCAAACCGTGGGATGTTATTCATGTCTAAGTGCTTGATTCGACTATCTTTTTGATGCCTTGTGGGTATTCTAACTGCCTCCGTAATATCTAACATGCTCCAGGTGGCAAGTAGGGGTTCGTCATGATCATCTCTTTCATGACATCTATGATGCCTACGTTGTTCCCTACTTTCCCTTCTTTCATGCCTAGACTCTCTAGACTGCCCTCGTCCTCTCTCTCGACTCTCTCGTCGAGGTCCCTCATCTCGCTTACCCTTATCCTCACCATTATGCTCTCTATGACTGCATCCTGATGTGGAAGGAGAGGGTGAATGGTGTGATGAAGGGGAAGAAGAAGGAGAACCATCGCCATGATGATGTTTCTTACCTTCTCTTCGGTGGCTATGGCCCCGATCGTGAAGACGATCTGAGTGCCTGTCCTTGTCATGTGTTTTTGTTCCCTCAGTGAACAGTTGGTGTTCACAGGGATCAGAGCCAGTGTTGTGTATCGTAGAGCGTAATTTCTGATACCCCACCTCCCCACCATTGTTAGGAGGGGAAACATCATCTTGTAGAGAACCTATTGAGATAGGTTCACCACCCTTAACTTCTCTTATGATGGGCGAAGCATTACGAGGGCCTTTGTCCTTCAACAATGTATGGTGGCTCTCTTACCGCGAGTCCCTTAGACGTTGTGCTGCTGTGGGATGGTAATCCCTTATGTCAAAATCACCTATAATGTATTTAGCAGAAAGCTGTGTCATGCCTATCTATGCCAGAGCATGGAGAAGCATGTTAGGGATTGCTCGATCTGGAGGTAATACTATGTTACCTTGCAAATCTCTCCAACGCAGTTGTTCATCCTGATGGAGGATAAAGGTAAAATTGGGTATATACTCATCGGGATGAGTATATACCACCTGGTACTGTTGAGGAATTGGCAAATTTTGGTTGTGTGTTTTAGACTGCCTACTGTTTCTTGTATGATCCCTAGGTGGTGAAGTGCTTTTGTTCAAAGAAGAAGACATTGTTTCTTATTCGATGTGTTGATTAACTGTTATATAATTTTTCGTTTAATTAACCCTAAGGGTTCGTTTAAGCTCCCAATGATGTGAGTGATTTCCTATGTTCTACTTAGCGCACAAACACTTAGTCCCCGGCAACGACGCCAATGATGAGTGTCGAGGTACCCCTACACTCAACCATATGAATACGAGCGTTACACGCGCGATCCGGTCGAACTCCGTAGACTAAGTGCCTTCACGCCTTATGGAACACTTAAGGTTAATCATTCGTTGTCTTCCCAAACTTACTTGTATTTGTCATGGTGTATGGTTAAGTAAGTCTGAGGTATGTAATTTTTATGTCTTTTTTGTTTTATCTCCTATGCTAATGAGGTGATGGGTGAAGAAACTAATTAACTAACTTTAACTAACTAACTAAGCCATAATTAACCTAACATCAGCATCCGTTCCCACTTACCGTTTACACCCTGAACCAATGCAACCTTGGTTACCAAATGCTAATCGTTGCTGGGATCACCAAGCGTAACGCACGTGCTCGAAGTGGTCGTACTGTGCACTTAACTACGAGAGAAGGGTTGAGAGAGATTTAATGACTAATAAAGCATGTAAATGATAAACAATAAATAAAAGTCCTATTTAGCCTATTCCATGCACTGCAAGGTTTATCCGAGAAGTTCATCTTTATTGCTGTACACAAACTTGTGTTCAGGTATAATATTTGCTCGAATAAAGATCCGTTCACTTTGGAGCTCCTATTGTGGGCACATGGAAAATATTATCTCCGGAGAGGTAAAACTGCCAGAGTTTCACTAAGGGTCTAAATCTAGATTAGAAACAAAGGAGAGCCGCCTCTTATTTATAGACTTGGCAGCGCAACGCGATATCGCGATGGACGCGATATCACGGCGCATGCGATATCGCATCCCATCATCACATCCCATCATCCATGTATAGGCTCAATTTACCCCATTAGCTAGATTATTAGCACATTAGTTCAATTTAAGTAATTGAACCATGTTGTTGAACTATAGCTCATCTCTTCATTTAAGCAAATACTATTAGGTGCCCTTTACAAGGGTAAGCAAATATTGTTAGATACCCTTTATAAGGGATGGAATCTCTTCAATTTCTTTTGAAGTGGACCAATCTCATCATGGCATTGTTTCTTATTAAAGTCTCATGAAGAACAAGTATGAAATTACATTTATAGGATGTACGTATCAAGTTTCTTGATATGAAATGAGTAATATGGTTAAAAGATGGAACTTTCGTGTTATTTTTCTTTAAAAATAGATAAAATTTAGGTCTTTTTTCATTCTCAATGTCAAGTACTCTTTGATTTTGGATGTCCCATACATGAAACATAATTGATGAGTGGCAAGTAATCCTTATGTCTAACCATACAAATTACAAGCATTCATGTGCAATTCGATTGAATTTCATAGACTTTAGTTCTCTAGGTGCACGTTATCTAGGATAGTGAATCTAAGGACACAATCATTGTCTTTTTGGTTCCACTTGTATAAGTGCAAGCGTATGGTTAAGTGTAATCAAGGCACATGATTTATATCATTTTATATTTTTTATCTATTTTATCCTAAGTGTCAAGCAAAGTGATTAAGTGCTAATTAATCTAATAAACTATCTAATACCTTAAACTAATTCCTAATATAAGCATCTTGATATGAAATGAGTAATATGGTTAAGAGATGTAACTTTTGTGTTATTTTTCTTAAAAAAATAAATAAGATTTAGGTGTTTTTTCATTCTCAATGTCAAGTACTCTTTGATTTTGGATGTCCCATACATGGAAACATATTTGATGAGCGACAAGTAATCCTTACGTCTAACCATACAAATTATGAGCATTTATGAACAATTTGATCAAATTCCGTAGACTTTAGTTCTCTAGGTGCATGTTATTTAGGATAGTAAATATAAGGACACGATTGTTGTTTTCTTGGTTCCACTTGTATAAGTGCAAACATATGGTTAAGTGTAACCAAGGCACATGATTTGTATCATTTTATGTTTTTTTTATATATTTTATCCCAAGTGTCAAGCAAAGTGATTAAGTGCTAATTAATCTAATAAACTATCTAATATCTTAAACTAATTCCTAACATAAGCATCTTGATATGAAATGAGTAACATGGTTAAAAGATGGAACTTTCGTGTCATTTTTCTTAAAAAACAAATAAAATTTAGGTTTTTTTTTTCATTCTCAATGCCAAGGACTCTTTGATTTTGGATGTCTCATACATGGAATCATACATTGAAACATAATTGATGAGTGGCAAGCAATCCTTATGCCTAACCATACGAATTACAAGCATTTATGTGTAGTTCAATCAAATTCTGTAGACTTTAGTTTGCATGTTATTTAGGATAGTGAATCTAAGGACACAAGCATTGTCTTCTTGGTTCCACTTATATAAATGCAAGTGTATGGTTAAGCGTAACCAAGGCACATTGCATCATTTTATATTTGTTATCTGTTTTATCCTCGATGTTAAGCAAAGTGATTAAGTGCTAATTAATATAATAAACTATCTAATACTTTAGACTAATTCCTAACATAAGCATCTAGTCCTACCTACCATGAACATCTTGAACACATTATAACGTTGGTGGGTTACCAAGTGCTAACGCTATTGGGATTACCAAGCATTAATGTTATGTTTGAGGTGGTTGTACTTATGTGTATTAATTATTTCTTATTTAATTAAGGACATTAAAGTAAATTACATAAATCATAAAGTGCATTAAAGTAAATATTAAGCTAATTTGAAATGCTACAAGGTTTATCAAGAAGCTAGTCTTTATTACCGTTACACCTAAGTGTTCAAGTACATCAATGTTTGAATAAGGATTTGTACATTTCTTGACTCCTATTGCGAACTTAGAAAATATTCTTAACCCTTGGGAAAGCAAATTGCAAAAACTTCATTAAGCACCTAAATAAATAATACCATAAATGTAGTACGTGTATGCATTTATATAGATAGACATAGACACTCCATCGATTCATCTTCCCATATGTCAATGAGTATGCCCCTATCAACGTGTACTCATCAACGCATTGAACCATCATTCATCAATAGTATTTGGAATGAAGATTTTAAGCACAAAAGCATTTAAGAATGTACTTGGGTATAAATTTTTGACTTGAATCTCCATATTTGAGATGAGAAAATTTTCAAGTCATGGAATCTTTGCCATGTAACTTTAGTGTCGCAAAACTATTAAGTTAATTATGGGTAGTAAAACATTGTACCTGACTTCCAGTAGTAAAATACTGAACCTAAGCTTTTGATGTGCACCTTTTGGTGTCCATAAAATCTCAGAAGCAATAGGCTCTTCTATTTTAGAAAATATTTTCTATGTTAGTGTTACAGGCTCTACAATCTAGGCTGCATTACATGCATACTTTATTTTGCATTAGAATATTTACTCCCCTGTAGAGTATCATTATCAAAATATTATTAGTATTCCTGGACTCTTAACCAAAGCCAGCTTAGCTATATATCAATAGGATATATCTAAAATACGGAAGCCTGACTATAAGAACATAACAAATGATCATTACAATTGTCATTATAACTTCGTAAATCAACCTTCGAACAGCAAAGATTACCTGGGTTCAGATCATGTGGTCAAATCCCTAGGGCAAATATCTAATCCGAGTTCGTAAAGTACATCCAACGTAAAATTGGCAAATTACAACCATGAAACGAACAAATATACTTTTTTCACATCACTGTTTTTGCAAATAGCCGACTTTTATCACAACGTTAACAAAGATGAATTTTCTACGTTAACACATGTAGAAAGCTCAAAATGTTTCCAAACGAATAAGACATGATTTAGTAGATGTGTGGTTAAAGGTATACTAGATTCAAATAGATGTACTGGAATTTGTCTTTTATATTTTTACTACGGATTGCCCGATAAGATGATACCCATTCGTTTAATCCACATTTCGATTTCACGATTGATTGCAGAGCAGAGAAAAACAAAAACTAACACTAATTAGAGAGTCTAAACATTCAATCTTTTCCGAGCTACATAACCTTTTTACATTACTAGGTGAATGCCACAATTCAGGAAATGCATTGCTCAAATACATGGTTGTTACAAAAAGACTAAAAACAAAGAGTCACAAAGATATTAGGTACACATTAATAATACATAGACAAAACATGTTAAGAGGTATGGATTGCCATACCATGTTTCTTAATACTGTACTTTTAAACGGTAAACTCACCATAAAAATGTAAAACTTATAGGAAAAAGTTGTAGGAAAATCATAGATAAACACTTTCACTGACCCTTTAAGTAGAGATACAGTCAAAGATATCTAATATCTTCTCCTCGCTGGACTCCTAGACCGATGACCACCGCGTGGTGACCTGCAAATTCAACAAATGTTAGCAATAATTCTATTCTGCTGCTCAAAATAAAAATAAAGAAGTACAGTAACTAGCCTCCTCCTGACTGTTTTGCGCCTAAAAGGGCCATTGCTGAAGGCCCAGTCAACAGATATGGTCTGCGTTAACAGCTCAGCTCCATTCAGATTTGTTATAGCAGCTTGTGCTTCTTGAAACCTTTCATACTCGATTAATGCATATCCCTAGGTAGCAATCATGTTTGACAAGATAGTTTTAGCAAATCAAAAAAAGATGCTTCTCGGATTGAAAAATGTGATCAAATCTTGTTAGAGAGAATTCTGCCAAGCTGTCAAGATGATTCAAAAGATGGTCTTCAGCATCCCCATGTTAAATCAAATACCAATAAGATTGCTAATTTTAATAAAAGGAATTAATTAACATTTAATAGCACTCTGGATTTTTTTTTATTAAGGTTGGGGGGTAAAAAGAACTGTTTCAGTAACTTCATTTTGTGAAACAGGGAATCCTTCAAATGTTGCATTGGCTATGATGTCTAATATTCCATTCTTACTCAAAATGACTATGCCATGCCTAACCTCCATATTCTTCTGTAAAAAATAGATTATTAAAGGCCACCACTGTCATAGCAACACTGGTCCACATGAAGTCATAACGATAAAAGGATGTAGTGTCAATTATCCATCCTTAATTAGTCCATTCTAATTTTAGCTATTCTATAATATCTCTTCCTAATAAACTCATCAACGGTTACCTTAATGAGATCAATCACATTCCTCTTTTTCCATTCTTAGCATGTAAATTAGTATTAACCTTCCATGGTATGGGGTTCAATAAGGGTATATTCAGCAATCCTTTTCAGCTTTTGTTGTGTGCGCACGCTTTCATTTTGTTCCTGGGTCCCCTCCTCCCTTTCAAGCTGTATTAGTGTGTTAAGTTCGTTTGTAGAAGCATCCACAATATCACGGCACAGAACAAGGTTGGCACTGCATCTGTTCAGGTTTCTGTCTTCATTGGAGAAGATTACTGGGCTTCCAAGATGAAGACCTTATTGATCTCTCAAGATCTGTATCAATAGCTGAGACTGAACTGAATGTTGGGCCTTTTGCATTTGAAACATCAAACTGCCAATAAGAGGCCTATACAAGGTTGGATCAACTTTTGGAGAATCATCAAGTTTAGAGAGCTCAATGTTTTGAAAAAGTGAAAAAAATAGGCAGGATTATTATTACTCATACTGAATTTTGTTAACACGGTTTTGTAAACTTCAGTTAAGAAAGTGAAATCCTTTGCCTACCTTAACAGTCAAACCTTACAAGTGGGATCAAGTCACCATGATGATGATGGTTGAGAAAGGGAACTGCCATGAGGATCTGGTTCCATTAAAATCAACGAAATAAGAGATGGCTCCTAGGTCTGACATTTCAAATTCCGTGTTCATCATCATGAGGAATTTAGTGTTCATGAGAGTAGAAGAGGAAAAATATATCAAATGATCAACATATAGACATGTCAAGGTAAAAAGATCACCTTCTATTCACTTGTAGATTGCCATTAAAAATTCAATGTTCTGAAAACCACTTGCAATAAAGAAGTTGTGTCTCTGGGTGCTTGCTTGAGGCCATACAGAGCTTTGTGCAATCGGTAGGTAGATGTAGTCTAGATGTTCTTGATTCATGGCCAGTCCTTTTTTTTCCCTAGTTTTCAAAGACAAGCCAATGGGATATTTAAAAACTAGGGAAAAAATCATCTTGTGCATGCAAGATAACATTTATCCCAGTTTTCTTTAACATTCCATTGGCCTGTTTTAAATAAATCCCAAAGATCCCAACTAAAGTCTATTACAAAGCTTACCTAAAGGTACTGCCAACCAATTAAGCAGGATTTTAATAACACAGGTCTATTGTCAGTGACTGGTACTACTGGTGAAAACAACAAAACAAGGTTTTAGACAGCTAGTGTAATGGTAAGACTATGGACCATACTAAAAAAGATAGGCTCTAAGACATTTACACCAAATAAAGGAGAGACCATATACTTAATTGCAGGCGAAAGTAATACAAGACTGCAATATGATCTGGTCAACTCTGAAAGGATTAACCTGCCCAACATCTTTTATTTATTTTATTCTTTTCATATCATGCTAAGCACGTTTTCATCAGACAGATTTTTAGTTATCAGACAAGTAGCCCAGCCAATGGTACCAATGTATTTAAAAAAAAACATTATGCAAGGAATTGAATGTATGGAAATCCATGGAATAAAAAGCATTTAAAAGAATTAATAAAACACACCTTCACAAATCCAGTTCTACGATCTAAATTCAAATGCAGATTTTTAATCTCTCCGTATTCTCCAAATAACTCATGGAGATCTTCTTCTTGTGCTTCCTCATGAACTCCAGTTACCAAAATTATCCATCCTTCAATTGCTGTTACATCAAAAACAAATAATAATAACAAATTGAATAAAATTGATGAATACAATACAGTGATAAGAGTGATCAGAAACATGTTGCCTTTGTATCTTGCCAAAGCCATTTATTGAACATGCCATCTTTAGTCCCTCCTATTTCATCTATATCAAGTCTAATTGCCAAGAATAATAACGTACTAAATTTTACAAAATACATGAAAAAACTTCACTTTTACAAAACATGATTTTCTGGTTTGCAAAACGGTTGAAAATCTTAATACAATTGTAAACTGACATGAGTAGTGATGAATTTAAAAAATGAACAGCACAGTGGCTTTCCATCTACATCACACCTACCTTCAGCAGTGCCTTATCTCATTTCCAAGTATTCCATTGAAAGAAAAGACGCAAACCCTTTCGCGCTTCAAAATCGAGGCATTTCGCACTGGCTAATTCAATTCTCATCAGACTCTTAACGAAAAACGTGGAAACTTTTCCTCTAAAAGTGGGGAAAAAAAATGAAAGACGCATTTCACACTCACAAAGCGACTTCACAATCGCTAATGGAATTCTCATCAGACTAACGAAAAACGTGGATTGCTTACTTTTTCTTTTATTTCAAATGAAAGAGGCATTTCACACTTGCTAAGAAAATTCTCATCACAATCTAGACGAAAAACGAGTATTCGTTTTTCTTTTGAAATGAACAACGCATTTCACAATCGCTAATCGAATTCTCATCACAGTCTAAACGAAAAACGTGGATTCTTTTCCTTGAAAGAAAGAGCGAAGACCTGGAAAAACCTAATACAAAGCTTGCACAGCAAAGGAAAATAGAGTGTGTTATAGGAACTTACATCTCTGAGGGCCAGGGCCGCCGTCCGAATCAAGTGATTCGAAATCGCGACCGGCGAAGCGATTGTTGCGCTCGGCGTCGGTGTCCTCTCTGAAACCCCTACCTTTGGTTTTACGAGTTCCGCCGCTGCCGCTCACCGTTGTGATGGTAGACTTGAGCTTCGGAGCAGAAGCCGGAGCCGCTGCATCGGCGTTAGCATTAGCTTTGGCGTTAGCTTCATCCATTGCCGTGTCGTCGTCCATGAGATCGTCCTCTTCCGGCTCGAAATCCACGGCGTCCACCTCTGTTCCTGCCATTGCTTCTTTCTTTCTTTCGCTTCACAGAACTCTTTCAATCTGCAGTTGCTCTGCCTGCAGAATCTGAGAATTTCTCTTCAATGATATAATTTGTGCGCTCCGATTCTCTGCGCTGCTTCTGTGTTTGCGTGAAGCGAAGCTCTTGAGCTTTGGGAGTGGAATTTGACTGCCCGCTTATATTGCTGCGCGGACATTGGATTTTAGTGTAAACCTCAGACTATTCAAAAACTTCTTGCAATGCTTTTCTTTCACCTGCCCATCAGTACATACGCCATCAAGAGGGATTAGTTTCAGAATTCTTTTCTGCTGATTTTATTTTTCTTTCGATGTTTTTAACGGGTATTAAGCAAATGCTTTTAATATTAAGCTAACGTATAGGCTCAAGTTTCATAGGTCACAAGAGGTACTTGACAAAGGATTTCATTGTTAATGTATGGGTTCAAGTTTCATAGATTGCAAAAGCTACTCCACAAAGGGTGGAATAAGGTTGCTATTGAGTGGAACGAATAATAATAATGATGGACTTTGCTTTATAGAATGAACATTAGGGCTCTTCCTTGGCAGAATGAATACTAAAAACTTCAAATCACAAGTTCAATTTAAAAGATAATAATGATGACATCTATTTGAAAGAGTGATGATGACATCTATTTGAAAGATAATAATGAGGTGTTAGCCTAGTGATAAGACTTGATTTAAAAACTTCAAATCACAAGTTCAATTTTGATAAGCAATGTTAGGAAATGTTGAGTTATAAAGTTTAATGGAACTTTAGATCTTGGGGCATACTCAACATCTAATGATAAAAATAATAAAGTTAAACATAAACATAAAACTAACATTTTTTTTCTAAGGCTAAGGTGCATGTAAACACCAATGGGCTAAACAAAAATACATAATTAAAAATTTAACTATCATACAAAGAGGTTTTTGAATACATAAATATTATTAAAAGATCAACTTTAAACTAAATATTAAATTTTTAATGTTATAATGAACTATTTAAAATTGCAATATATTATTTCAATTTTGTATAGTAATTCCATGTGTTATATTCAAGCCCTCATTAGAAGTGCTTATCATTGAATGTGTTAGTGCCACTAAGATGGAGTCCAATAACATTTTTGTGATGTAAAAAGCTACAGAAACATATGTATAGATGATTATATAAAAATAGCTATGAATTTAGAAATGATTTTTCTCATGATTAAACCTTATATTAAATGAGAATTAGAAATGATCCTTAAATGGAGTCCAATAACATTTTTTTTTATGTAAAAAGCTAAACATTTGTGTTGGTGATCATATAAAAGTAGCTATGAATTTAGAAACAATTTTTCCTCATGATTAAACCTTATATTAAAAGAGAATTAGCAATGATCCTTAAATGGAGTCCGATAACATTTTTTTTGTGTGTAAAAAGCTATAGAAACATTTGTGTTGGTGATTATATAAAAGTAACTATGAATTTAGAAACGATTTTTCCTCATGATTAGGTACATGTCTTTCAAGTGACATGGTAAGGCAGCACTTATTGTACACTTACTCCCATTTTTCGTTAGATCTATAAAGGTATAATACATCTTTAGCAACATGATAGAACTCATAGTAGTAATCTGATGAGTGGAGAGATACCCCTACACTCAACCATACAAATACGAGCGTAGCACGCGTGATCCGATCGAACTCCACAGACTAAGTGCCTACACGCCCATGGAACACTTACCCCCCATCATTCGTTGTCTTCCCAGACTTACTTGTAGTTGTCACGGTGTATGGTTAAGTAAGTCTGAGGTATATGATTTTTATAGCTTTTTATGTTTTTGTCTCCTATGCTAACAAGGTGAAGGGTTGAGAAACTAATTACTAACTCTAACTAATGAACTAAGTATAAATTAGCTAGCGTCAGCATCCATTCCCACTTACCGTACACACCTTGAACCGATGCAACTGTGGCTACCAAATGCTAGTCATTGCTGGGATCACCACGCGTAACGCACATGCTTGAAGCGGTTGTACTGAGGCACTTAACTAGGTTGAGAGAGAAAGCAATAAATAACAGATAATAAATAACAATAAATAAAATCCTAATTAGCCTATTCCATGCACTGCAAGGTTTATCCAAGAAGCTCGTCTTTATTGCCGTACACAAACTTGTGTTCAGGTACAATGTTTGCTCGAATAAAGATCCGTTCACTTTAGGACTCCTACTGCGGGCACATGGAAAATATTCTATCTCTGGAGTGATCAATCTGCCGGAGTTTCCCTATTGTCTAGCCTAGGATGAGGAAACAAGGGAGAGCCGCCTCTTATTTATAGATATGACGACGCATCGCGTTATCGTGTCGCGACGATCGGGATATCGCATCCCATCATACCCCCATGACTAAATGAAAACTCGTCCTCGAGTTCATTACAATAATATCGGGAAGGTATGGGATTATTGACTCAAATGGAAACTAATGGGATGACATGTGAACGGATCATCATTACAAGACTGGAAAAAACTGATGTTCATGACAACAAAAGTGAACACTTTATTACATTGACATCAGGCCTTAGTTGGTAGTTGAGAGAGAAGAGAGAAAGAAGTGTTGCTGTTGCCAACGCCAAGATTGCGCCTTTCGTTGTCCATCTATAAGCACACCATTGATCTTGCTCCTTGCAGCTGCTTTAGCACCGCTCCATTCCAAGTGCTCCCTCCAAATCCAGTCTATTGTTGCATGATCGTCATCTGCACACACAACATAGTTTTGTATTAGCAAGGGTAATTGAATCATCATGTAATTGATACCTTACTTTGGTGTAAGTCCATTGGCTAGGTTGTGGTATGGCTGATACGGATCTGGAGATATATTAATGATGACTACTAAAGGTGTAGGGGTTAGGAGAAAATTGAAAAAATCGGGGCTAAGAGAAAATCAAAAAAATTAGGCCTCATACCCCCATGACTAATCGCGAACCTCCGGTAG
>MNCI01031488.1:461691-496537 GCA_015680685.1 Gnetum montanum
CTAGTTGTCTCTTTTTATCTATCTTTCTTATTTCTTTTCTTTCTCCATTCTAACACTACTGGAGGTTCGCGATTAGTCATGGGGGTACGGGGCCCGATTTTTTCGATTTTCTCCTAGCCCCAAATTTTTTCAATTTTTTCCTAACCCCTACACCTTCGGTAGTCATCATTAATACATCTCCAGATCTGCAATTAGCCATACCACAACCTAGCCAATGGACTTACAATGAAGCAAGGTATTAATTACATTGAAATTCATCCACCCTTGCTAATACAAGATTGTGTTGTATCTGCAAATGGTGATCATGCAATAACGGACCAGATTTGGAGGGAGCACTTGGAATGGAGCAGTGCTGGAAGCAGCTATGCAAGGAGCAAGATTGATGATGTGCTTACGGATGGACAACAAAAGGTGCAATCTTAGCATTGGCAATAGCAATACTTCTTTCTCTCTTCTCTCTCAACTGCCAACTAAGGCCTGATGTCAATGTACTAGGGTGTTCACCCTTGTTTTCATGAACACTAGTTTTGTCAAGTCTTGTAATGATGATCCGTTCACATGCCAACCCATTAGTTCCATTCTCCTCAATAATCCCATACCTTCCCAATATTTTGTAAGGAACTCGAGGACGTGTTTTCATTCAGTCATGGGGGTATGATGAGACGCGATTCGCATAGGCCACGGTATCGCAGTTGTCACGATATCACATCCCTCGCGATATCACATACGTGATATCGTGTCTTCCCCTACGATATCACGTACGTGATATCGCAGTGCACTGAAATATCTATAAATAAGAGGCGGCTCTTCCTTGTTTCATCATCCTAGGCTAGAAGTAGGGAAACTCTGGTAGATTGATCACTCCAGAGATAGAATATTTTCCATGTGTCCGCAGTAGGAGTCCTAAAGTGAATGGATCTTTATTCAAACAACATTGTACCTGAACACAAGTTGTGTACGGAAATAAAGATGAAATTTCTAGATAAACCTTGCAGTGTATGGAATAGGATTTTATTTAATGTTATTTATTGCTTTTGCTCTCACCCTTATCTCCTAGTAATGCAGAATGAGTACGACTTGATTACGNAAAAGCAATAAATAACATTAAATAAAATCCTATTCCATACACTGCAAGGTTTATCTAGAAATTTCATCTTTATTTCCGTACACAACTTGTGTTCAGGTACAATGTTGTTTGAATAAAGATCCATTCACTTTAGGACTCCTACTGCGGACACATGGAAAATATTCTATCTCTNGCTCGTATTCGTATGGTTGAGTGTAGGGGTATCTCGCCACTCATCACTTGTTCTGTGTAAGCACATAAGCACTTAATCCTTAGAGTTTGACTAGATCGAGCATAAACACTTGTATTCGTATGGTTGGGTGTAGGGGTACCTTACCACTCATCATTGGCACTGTTGTTGGGGATTTTGTTGTTTGTGCATTGATTAGAACTTAGGAAATATTTCCATTGTTGGAATGAACCCTTAGGGTTAGTTATCCTATAATGATCAAAAAGAGAGTATTGCACACTGAACAATCAATCATGTCTCCTTCTTCTTATGAGAGTGCTTCACTGACTAGGTCCAACACAATGAACAATCGGAGGTGTAGTACACATGATGACCCACTAGTGCCCCAATAGTTTCACATGGTATACGCTCATCCTAATGAGTATGTATCAAATTTTACCTTTATCCTTCACTAGGATGAACAGTCGTGATGACGTGATTTAGAAGGTAACATAGTGTTACCCCCTGATAGTTGAGTCCCAAGCATGCTTCTTCGTGCTCTCACACGAATTGGTATGCAACACTTATAGGTAGAGTACGTTGTACATGAATATGACTTGAGAGAGTATCAATCCATGGAGGCACAACATCAAAGGAACTTTCAACAAGAGAGACATTACAAATCTATGAAGGGAAAATGGTCTCAAGATGTTCTGTATGTTCTAAGTGAAAATGAGGGTGATGAACGTACCTCGGGAGGTTTTCCACAAAATGATGTTCCTCTCGTTGACTTCGGTCAAGGGGTTGTGTATCAGAATCTTCACTTAACTATTCATAACCCAGGTTTTGATACCAACAGATACAAAGGATCTGAAAAAGGAACACAAACACACAACACTGACAGACATTTCAATCATAATCGCAACCGAGGCCAAGACCACCAAAGAGAAAGTGACAGGCACCATCATGGTGCCAATCCTCCTTCCTCTTCACCTCATCATCTCCTTCCCCCTCTCTTTCAGGATCTAAATGTTGTCACAAAGGGAGAGACCATGAGGAAAATGGTAAGCAAAATAGAGATCATAGACAAAATAATTGAGAAAGGGGATGAGGGCATTCCAGAGAAACACATCACAAAAGGAGGAAGAGTAGGGAACAACATAGGCATCATAGAAGCCATAGAAAATATGATCATGATGAACCCCTACTCACCACTTGAAGTATGCTAGATATAACAAAGGATATTACGATTCCAACAAGGCACTAGAAGGACAATAGGATCAAAAGACTAGACATGAACAAAATCCCACGATTTGAAAGGGGATACAATGTTGATCCTCAAAACCATCTACAAGCATTTCATGATGCATGTGCCTTGCAAAATATAGAAAATGAGTGGCAAAAACTAAAGTTGTTTTCACGGACACTGATCAAGGAAGTGGAAAGCTAGTATTGATCCTTAGAACCAGAATCCATTTGTCGATAGAGTACCATGTTAGAGCTATTCAATGATAAGTATCAAACATACTCCCGAGTGTCCAACCTACGTAGGCAAATCCAAGGATGGAAACAAGGAGGACATAAACCATTGAATGCTACCATGGGCCAATATTATGCATTATTACATTATTGCCCTAGCCATGGTTACTCGTAAAGGGAATAACTACGCCATTTCGTGGATGGCCTTAGGTACGAGACGCGAAGAACCCTTGGGACTTATGCCCAAGGAAGGCTATCTAAGCTCAGAGCCCATCAAATACAAAGATTGTTGGAGCAAGTTGCCAAGGTGGAAGGTGAGTTAAGGAAAAGAGAAAGTGAAGAGGAATACAATAGAGATCCTTCCCTCTAAAAGAAGGAAGTTAGATTTTGTGAAGATGAAGAAGAGTCACCACTTGAAGAGATGGTGAATAGGAAGACTTTTCCCATTCAAAAATTTGCATAAGATGTATCGGCAAAGGTAGATCAAATGTGGAACTCCCTAGATGATAAATTTCAAATTGTTCTAAAAATAGTCAAGGAGTCTAGAGAGCAAAGTAGTGATTGAGAGAGAAGAAAAAAGAAAGAAGTTGAGTTTGCACGTAACAAAGGTAAGGAAAAAGTTGCCATCATTGAAGAGGTTGTGGATTCAGACACAGACAATGATGGCAGATGTGAGATATGCCAATATGACCATCCTAAAAGATGTTTCCCAGTAGTCTCACATCTGCAAGAGTCTAGGGTGTATGCACTAAACCCACGATTAAATAGTTAGCAAGCACCCAAAAGGTTACCTTATCCTCAAGGTAACCCAAGGCAATTCCACCAACCCTTGACATATTATCCGAGTGGAGCTCCACCACAATCGAATGAACAGTATCAACAATGGCAACACTCTTAATCATGGAGAATGCCATTACCACATTAACAATACCCTTACCGTTAACCTAACCCATATGGGTACTACGTTTAGCAGTTGATCTCTCCACGTGAGCCCACTAGTCACATCGCTCTTCAGCCTCACTACTAAACCCACGAGTACTATAGAACTGCTTCTCCTAGGAGTAATGTTTCACAAATGTACTATCCTTCTCATTCGACTGCACCTCTTCCACCCTTAGCTCCATTACCACCTGCTCCAACTATGCAAGGTGAGCTTCCTGCCCAACCGCAGCAACATAATACTACAAGGGCTATCAATCCTCAACCTACTGTTGGTTTAGACAACTGCATAAAGAAGAGAACTTTCTTTAGAACCAACAATCCAACCAAGTCCTTATAGCCACAAGTGGCTAATTGTCCAAGTGCCTTACCATTATTTGAATCTTTGAAGCTTTCTTCAAACCAAAAATCGCACCCAACGCACATGATCATGTTGACTCACACCATTACCAATTTGATTAAAGTTGGCCATGTTCCTAGGAAATTCTCTAATCTTGTAAGTCCTCTTATATATTTACAAATTGCTGGGAATGAGCCTTGCAAAGCTCTTTTGGATTCAAGTTCTAGTGTTAACTTAATCTCTCAAGAAATGTACAAAGCTTGGAACCTACCTCCACTAAAAAAGAGTAACATTCGTTTAGAGTTGACCGACCAGTCCATTACTGTCCCATTAGGACTAGTGAAGGACATTGTCACCACTATTTATGGATGATCATATCTAGTTGATTTCCTAGTGATTCAACTAAACAACTGTAAGGGAGACTTCCCAGTCATAATGGGAGGAGCATGGCTAAGTACGATTGATGCACACCTAGGCATACGTGATCTTTCCCTAGAAATATCAAAGGAAAATACATTTGGAAAGATCAAGAAGAAGAAAGTTCTATGCATCGCATATAGTGACATAGGGTGCAACTGCATGCAGAAGGCCTAGTTTGTACAATGCTTAACATTGCCTGCATGTAACCAGTGTGCAAAAGTGACTAACATATAAAGATGCCTATATGCAGTAGCCACAAGATAGGAAGGCACCCAGTGTTTAACAGTTGACCAAGAAAGCAATTCAACTTTATGCATGGAATCAACTGAGAGCTTGACTTACACCTGTGTCAATAGCATAGATGTATTAGAGCAAGCCCATTGCCAACTTCCAAGTACTGATACTGAAAATACCAATTGGGGGAAGTTGGAAATACCTAACGAGTTTAAGCAAGAGCCCTTTCAGTTAAAACCATCACCGGTATGGAGTGCACATTTCTCAAGAATGGAAAAACAGAAATCATTAACGCTAAGCTCGTTCCTCAACAAAAAGAAAGACTACTGAAAATGGTAAACAAATGGTTGAAAGCATTTTCTTGGTCATATCTTGAATTAATTGGAATAGATCCTAGGATATACCAACATAGAATTTACATTGACCCCTCCATGAAGCCTCGACGACAACCACAAAGGCGATTGAACCCAAAGCTTAAGCAAGTGGTTAAAGAAGAAATTGAACAACTTCTAAAAGCCAGTTTCATCTACCCCATTGTTGACAGTGAATGGGTTAATCCATTAGTCATTGTGCCTAAAAAGGGAGGTAAATTAAGGGTGTGTATAGACTTTAGGCTATTAAACATGGCAATGTTTAAAGATCATTTTCCATTGCCATTCGTTAAGCAAGTCTTAGATACCATTGCAGGGCATTGCTACTATAGTTTTTTGGATGGTTACAGTGGATACAATAAAATTTAAATAGCACTAGAAGACTAAGCCAAGACAACATTCACAAGTCCTTGGGGGATATTTGCATATAGGTAAATGTTTTTTGGCTTGTGCAATGCTCCTGCAACATTTCAATGTTTGGTTCTTAGTATATTTCAGCAACAGATAGGAAATGACATGGAGGTTTTCATGGACGATTTCTCCACCTATGGAGTGGACTTTGAACAAGCATTAGATTGATTAGAGCAAGTACTAAAATGATGTGTTGAAACCAACTTGAGGCTCAATTGGTAGAAAAGCCATTTAATGGTTCAAGAGTGCATTGTATTAGGGCATAAGATTTCACAAATAGGGATAGAGGTAGATCCTAAAAAAATTAAAGTCATCCAAGGAATCACTCATCAACCAAAAACTGTAAAAGATATATGATCATTCCTTGGACATACTGGCTATTATAGAAGATTCATAGAGAACTTTTTGAAGGTTGCAAAATCATTGGTAGAATTAATGAAAAAGGATGTATCTTTTGAATGGACCAAAGAATGTGAATTAGCTTTCCAAACCTTGAAGCAAAAGCTTGTAGAAATATCCATTCTACAAGCTCCTGATTGGTCCAGACCATTCCATATAATGACTAATGTATCCAACTTTGCATTAGGAGCTGTACTTACACAGTTAGATGATCAAAAATGTCCTTACTACATTCACTGTACAAGTCATAGTATTGCTGGTGCACAACTCAACTACACCACAACTGAAAAAGAGTGAATGGATGTGGTGTTTGCACTAGAAAAATTTAGGTACTATGTATTAGGCTATAAGGTATTTGTACACATAGATCATAGTGTGATTCGGTTCCTTATGTATAAACCAACGGTGAGCCCTTGCATCATATGATGGCTTGTGATCCTACAAGAGTTTGATCTTGCGATGATCAATCACAAAGGCATTAAGAATGTTGTTGCTGATCATTTATCTTGGTTGTGATGGGACAACAAAGAGGATGAATACCTAATTTTTGATCGTTTCTCCAATGAACTTCTCTTTGTAGGTGTAATAAATAGTCAATCACCCACAGATACAGAGTGGTTTAGTAGCATTCTTACTTATCTCCTCACACAAAGAACACCACAAGGGTTGGACGATACAAAGAAATAATAGTTTTTTCACCGAGTCAAACATTTCATGGAAATTAATGGACACCTTTACAAGGTATGTTCCGATAGCTTGGTTCGATGGTATGTTCCCAACATAGATCAATTGTGAGTTCTCCAAGATGCTCATGAGGGCCCTTGTGGGGATCATTATGCTGGGAGATGAATAGCCATTAAAATCTTGCTCGTAGGATGTTATTGGCCTACATTATTTTGGGATGCCCATCATTTTTCCCAATCTTGTGAGTGCTGCCAACACGATGGGGGAATGACTGCTAGAATGGAGGGTCCACAACAATGGATTCAACCCTTAGAATCCTTCGACATATGGGGTATTGATTTCATGGGGCCTATTACACTAATGTTCAATTGGAAAGCATACATTGTTTTTGCTGTTGACTATTTTACAAAATGGGCTAAAGTAGCTACAATTACTAATTGTGCATCATCTACCGCTGCACGATTTGTTCAACAACAAATCATAAATAGGTTTGGCGTGCCTTGTGCACTTATTTTTGATAATGGTACACATTTTATAGGTGTGACTTTTCAAAAATTAATGCAATGCTTAGGAGTTGAGCATAAGTTGACTACACCATATCATCCTCAAGCGAATGGTCAAGCCAAAGTTACCAATAGGGAGATCATAAAAATATTGACATCCACCATTAGCAAATATAAGCGAGACTAGAGCACCAAACTTAATGATGCTCTTTGGGCATACTACTCCACATGGAAACTCCCTATAGGCTATTCTCCCTATGAGTTAGTGTATGAAAAACTTCCAACACTTCCTATCCAAGCCGAGCTCTGTACACTATCTACAGCATGTGACCTTAACCTTGACCTCAATCTAGCACAAAAAGAATCGTTAATGAACCTTAACTTGCTANCTAGCAAACCAAACCTTTCCATGAGCCTAAAACAGCCAATACTAACGCTACCTTTATTAATGGAAAACCTTACGCATTATTTCAAATATTTTTCTTCCAACTCAATCGTGCGGGAGATGGCCACTAATGCTAACCATTCTAAAGCCCTCAGTTCCTTTGTATTTTTTGTTTTATACATTCTTCATCTTTACTTGTTTTTGTTTTACACCATTGTTAACATTTTTACTATTTCTTTCTCTATCACATTTTGTTTAAATTACTCTCACTTGTCGTATAATAAGTGCTCATGATTGTGGATTGTACTATAATGGTGTTGATCGCTAATGTTTAGTTTTTACCTTTGACTTTTAATGTTGATGCTAAGATATGGATTCTTTTGATAAAATAGGCAATGAGTCCATGTCATCCATTCATCCATACAACTCTATGATCTCTCTTGGTTTTGGAAATGTACTATCCCTTTTTCTAAGAAAACTTATTAATGAATTGGTGGCTTAGTATTCTTCAAACCAAGGAAAGATTCAAATGAATTGAAAAGGGTGTGGCTTCAAAGGGATTCAACACATTTGTGCTGGCTATTCTCTTAGGTACTTGGATGTTTTTCGTAGGTTTTGTACCATTCCACTATTGATCAAATATTAGGAAGTTGACTAAATTAAAAAATTCTTTGCATGGTGTGGTTCTCACTTTAAAAAGAAAAAAAATAGTGGGAATTCAAAGCACACCCCTTAGACATAATAAAGAAACATGGGCTACAAGCACTAGTTATGGCACTGGAAAGACATGTTATCCATGCCTGATGGTTCCACCCTTTCTCGCTTCCTACTTCTCTATCTTCCTCTTGTTGGAATAGTGGTGACTTTGTGAATGTATCTTTGTTACTTTAGGAGGATGGGTTGTTTAAGCATGTTGCTGCGAGGTCACTGGATATGGTTAGTTTTAAGTTGTATTTAGAATAAATTCTATTAAGTCACCTTAACCACACAATACACAAGGGACTTTACACAACCTTACTTTTGGGATCCCATTCCATTCTCTCTTTTCTTTTCTTTCCATATTTCTTCCTATATTCCACCTCATTGTCAGTTTTATGATTAGTTTATATCTTGGTTGATGCATCATTATTCTTTGGTAAACTCTTGTGGGTACATCCTTAACCATTGTTTTCATATGTCATTCCTAGAGCCTATGGACTCTTTGGTTTGTGGGTTTGTTAGGGCATAAAGGGCATGAGCCTGCTTTGGGGAGGACCCATTGGCATTCCTTTTTGGTGCAATTGTTAAGCTCTTTTCCTTAAACATTTTTTGCAATCAATCATTTCTTGTTTCACCCCATCAATGAAATGTATTCTTATTTTTGTTTTATTGGCTTCATTGTTGTTATTTCTCTCATCTTCCTTGCTCTTGCATTTTCCACCCTATTGCTACCGGAGGTTCACTCTTCATCGTGGGGGCCTGTCACAATTTTTTCCATTTCATTACTTATCTCACCCCTACAGCTTAGGTAGTTATCAGTTACAAACCTCTAACCTAGTATCTACCATACCCAGAACCTAGCCAATGTGTTTCATATCAAGGCAAGGTATCAATTACATTATACCTTATCTATCCTTACTAATTCGTGACTATGTTGTGTGTGCAAATGACGATCACATGAACAATGGACTAGGATAGGAGGGAGCACTCAGGATGGACTGGAGCAAAAAGCATTTACATAGGGAACAAGCTTGATCATGTGGTCATGGATGAACAACGATGTGCACATTTTTGACATCGGCAACAATGTGCCTCATTTTCTTTTTTTTCTCTCTCTTCAAGCTATAAAATAAGGGTCTAAATGTCATCTATGTACAGTGTTCACCACAATGGTTATGAACACCAATGCTGTAATATATTTGTTGATCCATTCACTGGACACTTTGAGTTTGTCATTCCATGTCACCATCAGTTGTCATTTAATTAATAATCCCATACCTTCCTAATATTTTGTAAGGAACTCGAGGACAAGTTTTCATTCAGTTGTGGGGGTATGAGGAGTCATGATATTAGACCCCTGATATCGGATCCCCAATATTGAACCCTCAACATCAGATACGCGATATTGGAGATGCCAAAGCGATATTAGACATGCAATATTGAAACTTGTTTCATCGCCTATAAATAAGAGACAGGTGATGAGCGGCAAGGTACCCCTACACTCAACCATACGAATACGAGCATCTCATGTGCGATTCGGTCAAACTCCAAGGACTAAGTGCTTACATGCCTTAATGAAACACTTAGGGTTAATTAATCGTTGTCTTCCCAAACTTACTTGTATTGTCACGGTTGTATGGTTAAGTAAGTTTGAGGTATATGAATTTTTATAGCTTTTATCTTTTTGGTGTCTTATGTTAATGAGGGAAAGGGAAAGAGAACTAAGTGACTAAATTTCATTAACTATTCACTAACTAAGTTCTAATAGTTCCTAACAGCAGTATCTGTTCCCACTTTTTGTACACATCCTAAACTAATGCAACATTGCTGGGATTATCAAATGCTAGTCATTACTGGGTTACCAAGCACTACATGCATGCTCGAAATGGTCATACTGAGTGTACTTAACTAAGAGAGTCAAAGGTTGAGAGAGAGATTAATTAACTAGGAAAACATCAAACATTCAAAAATAATTAATTACTAATTAGATTAATTTGTATGTTGCAAGGTTTATCATAAAGTTCATCTTTATTGCCGTACACAAATGTGTGCTTAGGTACAATGTGCTCGAATAAAGATCCGTTCACTTTAGGACTCCTACTGTGGGCACATAGAAATTATTCTAACTCTAGAATGGTAAAACTGCAAGAGTTTGGCTAAGGGTCTAAGTCTAACTATCGAGAATAAAGGGCAATGCCTCTTATTTATAGAAGATGAGGTAGGACGCGATATTGCATGGTGGATGGGATATCACAGATGTGATATTGCGTACATGATATCGTGGCTCATCATACCCCCATGACTGAATGAAAATTCGTCCTCAAGTTCCTTACAAAATATTGGGAAGGTATGGGATTATTAACTTGAATGACACTAATGGTGAATGGGATGAGGTGTAAATGGATCTTTCATTACAATACATGACAATATTAGTGTTCATGACCATAAGAGTGAACACTATACACATTTGACATCCAACCTTATTTGGCAGTTGAGAAAGAAGAGAGAAAGAGAAAAGAAGAAGATGTGTTGCTGCCGATGCCAAAATTGCGCCTTCCGTCGTTCATCCATAACTATGCCATCAATCTTGTTCCTTGCATAACTGTTCCAGCACTAGTCCATCCTAAGTGTTTTCTCTAGCTCTAGTCCATTATTGTATGATTGCCATCTACACACACAACACAGTCTCATATGAGCAAGGATAAATAAATCAGAATGCAATTGATACCTTTCCTCGGTGTACGGTCCATTGGCTGAGTTGTGATATGGCTAAATACGAATTTTGGAGATATAACACTGGTGACTAACCAAGGTGTAAGGGTTAGGAGAAAATTGAAAAAATTGGACCAGGACCCCCATGACTAAGAGCGATCCTTCAGTAATGATAGAATGAAAAAAGATAAGGAATAAGAAAGATGGAGAAAAAGAAACAATGGCAACGCCGATAAAATGGATGTTAGAGGTGGTAATGAATAAAACAATGGTGATTGCAAAAATGTTTAAGGGAAAGAAGTTAACTGATGCATCAAATAGGAATGTTAGTGGGTCCTCCCCAAAGTAGGCTCATGCCCTTTATGCCTTGACAAACCCACATTCAAAAAGTCCATAGGCTCTAGAAATGTCATTTGGAAACAAGAGTTAAAGTCTTAACCACAAGAGTTTACCCAAAAGACAACAATGCATCATTGGTACAACTGGCAATGAGGTGGAAAAATGGAGAAAGAATGATGGAAAGAAGAGAAGGGAATGGAGTCCCAAGAATAAGGTGGTGTACAGCCCCTTGTGCACGTATGGTTAATGTGACTTAGTAGATCTCATTCCAAATCCAGCATCAAACAATCCACTTCTAGTGACTTCGCATGAATACATTTGACCAATCCATCCACTTAAAGTAACAAGAATCTTCCACCAAAGAGTCACCATCATTCCAAACAAGCAAGAAAGGAAACATTAGGAAGCAAGAAAGGAAACATTAGGAAGCGAGAAAGTACCTCAGTTAGAGAAAACATGTTTTTTTAGTTCCATAACTAGTGCTTGTAGCCTAGATTATTACTTTGTCTAAGGGGTGTGCTTTGAATTCCCACTTTTCTCTCTGTGTTTTTTTTACATGAGAACCACACCATGCAAAGACTTATTATTTTTATTAGCTCAGCTTCTCGATAATGGAGCAATGTTAGAATGGTAAAGAAAACTCAAGAAGAAAACATCCAAGCACCCAAGAAAATGGCCAACACAAATGCATCAAATCCCCCTTAAAGTCACACCCTTTTCAGTCTTTGAGTCCTTCCTCAGTTTGAGAAATGCCTAGTCACTGGTTCATTAATAGTTTTATTATTAAGAAAGGGACTGTACAGTTCCAAGCCAAGAGAGACCATAGAAATTTATGAATGCATGGATGACATGGACTCATTACCTACTATATCAAAAGAACCATACCTTAGCATCAACATTATAACTCCAAGGCAAAAACCAAACATTAGCAATCAATAGAGTATCATTCATACCACCATTAGGAGCACTTATTAGGCGATGATCTTAACAAAACAAACAAATACACAAAGAAATGAAAAAGTATAAACGATGTTGCAAAACAAAAATAAGAAAAGTTAAAGAATTTTTTTTAAGAAAAATGTGTAAAGAAAAAAATTAAAAAGGAACTGAGAGCATCAAATGATCAACAGAGATGCCCATCTCCCCCATGACTGTGTTGGAAGTAGGAGATCCAAAATAATGAGCAGGGTCATCCCTTCTCTGAGGTATTATGTGCATTGGCCATTCTAAGTTCATGGAAGGGTTTGGTTTGTTGCACATTGACTAATAATCTCTTGTCAGAGTGCTTATTTGAATTTTTTAGGAATTTCCAACTTCCCCCAATTGATGTTTTCAAGTGAAGGTTTGGAAGTTGGTGATGGACTTGCTCAAGTTCATTTATGCTTTCGATGTAAGCACTAGTTATCCCCTCAGTTAGTTCCATGCACGTTAGTGAGTTGTTCACTTGATTAGCTATCAGCCACTGGGTGTCTCTTTGTCATGTGGCTGTTGCATACAGGCACTTTTGTAGGTTAAGGTCTTGTGCACATCGGTTGCATGTAGGCAATGCTAAATTTTGCCCAACCCCTGATCTCTACACGCAATTGCACCCTAAATGATTGTATGTGATGCATGGAATATTCTTCTTCTCAATCTTTTCAAAAGTGTTCTCCTTAGATATTTCTAGGGAAAGATCATAAATTCCTAGATGTGCATCTACAGTACTTAGCCATGTCATTCGCATTATTATCGAGAAGTTCCCTTTACCATTGTTTACTTGTATCACTAGGAAATCAGCTGGGTAGGACCATCCAGACACAGTGGTAATGATGTCCTCCACCAATCCCAAGGGAATAGTGATGGACTAGTCAACCAACTCTAGGCGAATATTGCTCTTCCTCCATGGAGGTAGGTTCTAGGCTTTGTACATCTCTTGCGATATTAAGTTGACTCTAGAACTTGAGTCTAGAAGAGCTTTACATGGTTCATTTACAACAACTTGGAGATAGATTAGAGGGCTTTCAGAATCAGAGAATTTCCTAGGAAGGTGGCCCACCTTAATCTAGTCAGTAACGACATGTGTTAACATAACTATATGCGTTGAGCTTGATGTTTGGTTTGAAGGGAGCTCTGAAGCCTTATTTTATGGGGAGGTGTTTAGAGGTTCAACTTCTTGTGGTTGTGAGGGCTTGGTTGGATTGTTGGTTCTAAAAAAAGGTCTTCTCGTCATACGATTGTCAGAACTAGTAGTGAGTTGAAGATTTACAACCCCTGTGGCATTATGTTGCTACCATTGAGTGGGGAGTTCCCCTTGCATTGCTAGAGCAGGTGGTAATGGAGCCATCGGTGAGAGAATTACGGATGGATTTGAAGAATGGTATGCTTGTGGGTTATATTCCCTAGAATAAGGAGTTCTATAATACTCTTGAGCTTGGTAGTGATGTTGTGGTGTCATGTGACCAACATAGTCACGTGGAGAGATTGGCTGCTGCACGTAGTAGCCATATGGATCTAGTTTCCGGTAGGGGTATTTGTTGCCTTGGTGGTGGCATCCCCCATGACTATGGGTATTTCCATTGTTGATGTTGCTCAATGGATTGTGATGGAGTTCCACTTGGATAATACATTAATAATTAGTGGAATTTCCTTGGGTTACCTTGGGGATAAGGTAACCATCAAGGTGCTTCTCGTTTATTAAGTTGTGGGTTGAGTGCATACACCCCAGACTCTTGTAGATGTGAGAGCACTGGGCAACATCCCTTAGGATGTTTGTATTGGCATATCTCACATCCACTGTCATTGTCCATGTCTAAATTCACAACCTCTTTGGTGATGGCCATTTTTCCCTTACCCTTGTTATGTGCATTGTCCATTTCTCTCTTTTTCTTTTTGTCATAGTCACTACCTCACTCCCTAGACTCCTCTACAACTTTAAGAACAGTTTTGAACCTACTATCTAGGGAGTCCCACATTTGGTCTACCTTTACTGACACTTCTATTGTTAATTTTTGTAGTGATAAGGTTTTCCTATTCACCATCTCTTTGAGTGCTGACTCTTCTTTCTCCTCACAGAATCTCACTCCCCTTTTGCGGAGGGAAGGACCTCGGTTGTACTGTTTCACACTTTCTCTCTTTTGTAGCTCATCTTCTTCCTTGGCTACTTACTCCATCAATCTATGAATCTGATGAGACCTAAGCTTTGATAATCTTCCTTGGGCATATGTTCCAAGGGTTCTTCTCGTTTCATGCCTAAGTCCATCCACGAGATGGCATAGTTGATCCCACTGTGAATAACCATGGCCAGGGCAACGATGTAATAGTGCATAATAGCGGGCCATGGCCGCATCCAAGGGTTCATGATTTCCTTACTTCCATCCTTGGATTTTCTTTCATAGGTTAAACACTTGGGAGTATGTTTGGTACTTATCATTGAATAGTTTTAACATTGTACTCCACCTCTAAATGGATTCTGGTTCTAAGGATTGGTACTAGCTTTCAGCTTCTTTCACTAATGTCCTTGGGAACAACTTCAGTTTTTGCCATTTGTTTTCTATGTTTTGCAAGGCACATGCATCATGGAATGCTTGTAAATAAATTTTAGGATCAATGTTGTATCCCCCTTCAAATCGTGGGATGTTGTTCATGTCTAACCTCTTGATCCTACTATCCTTTTGGTGCCTTGTAGGAACTCTTACGGCCTTTGTTATATCTAACATGCTTCTAGTTGCGAGTAGGGGTTCTTCGTGGTCATCTCGTTCATAGCATTTGTGGTGTCTATGCAGTTTCCCACTCTCCCTTCTTCCATGCCTTGATTTCTTAAAGTGCCCTCATCCTCATTCTTGACTGTCTCATCGATGTTTTTCACTCTGTTTCCCTTTATCCTCATGGTTGGTTTCCTTATGACTGCGTTTGGACACTAAAGGAGAGGGTGAATGTGACGATGAAGGTGAAGAAGAAGAAGAACCATTGCCATGATGGTTTTTTCTACCTTCTCTTCAGTGGTCTTGGCCTTGATCGTGATTATGATCAGAACGTCTGTTCTTATTGTGTGTTTGTGTTCCCTCGTTGAAAACTTCATGTTCATGGGGATCAGAACCAGGGTTGTGAACCATGGAGCAAAGCTTCTAATACACCACCTTTTGACCATCATCAGGAGGGGGAACATCATTTGGTGGGGAACTTGTTGAAGCAGGTTCACCACCCTTAATTTTGCTTAAGACATGCGGGGCCTTATGGGGTCATTTACACTTCAAGGATGTGTGGTAACTCTCCTATCACAAGTCCCTTTGACATTGCACTTTTGTAGGATGATAATCCCTTGTTTCATGATTGCATGCAATGTACTCTACGTATAAAAGCGGTAGGCCTATTTATGTGAGAGCACGAAGGAGCATGTTGGGGACTGATCGGTCTGGAGGCAACACTATGTTACCCTCCAAGTCTCTCCAATGCAGTTATTCATCTTGGTGGAGAATAAAGGTAAAATTAGGTACATACTCATCGTGATGAATATATACCACAAAAAACTATTGAGGAATTGGCAAATCTTGGTTACGTGTATTATGTCATTGACTATCTCTTGTGTGAGTCCTAGGCGGTGAAGTGCTCTTATGTGAAGAAGAAGACATTTTTTTCTTGTTCGGTATGCGATGTACCGTTGGCTTATCTTTTCTTGATTAACCATAAGGGTTTGTTCTAGCGTTCCAACGATATGGATGATTTCCTATATTCTACATAGTGCACAAACAACTAAGTCCCCGAAAATGGTGCTAATGATGAGTGGCAAGGTACCCCTACACTCAACCATATGAATAGGAGCATCTCACATGTGATCCGGTCAAACTCCAAGGACTAAGTGCTTACATGCCTTAATGGAACACTTAGGGTTAATCAATCGTTGTCTTCCCAAACTTACTTGTATTGTCACGGTTGTATGGTTAAGTAAGTTTGAGGTATATGAATTTTTATAGCTTTTATCTTTTTGGTGTCTTATGCTAATGAGGGAAAGGGAAAGAGAACTAAGTGACTAACTTTCATTAACTATTTACTAACTAAGTTCTAATAGTTCCTAATAGCAGTATCTATTCCCACTTTTCGTACACATCCTAAACCAATGCAACGCTGCTGGGATTACCAAACGCTAGTCGTTACTGGGTTACCAAGTGCTACATGCATGCTCGAAGCGGTCATACTGAGTGTACTTAACTAAGAGAGTTAAAGGTTGAGAGAGAGAGATTAATTAACTAGGAAAGCATTAAACATTCAACAATAATTAATTACTAATTAGCTTAATCTGTATGCTACAAGGTTTATCATAAATTTTGTCTTTATTGCCATACACAAATGTGTGCTCAGGTATAATTTGCTCGAATAAAGATTCGTTCACTTTAGGACTCCTACTATGGGCACACAAAAATTATTCTAACTTTGGAATGGTAAAACTACAAGTGTTTGGCTAAGCGTCTAAGTCTAACTATTAGGAACAAAGGGTGCTGCCTCTTATTTATAGAAGAGAGGTAGGACGCGATATCACTTGGTGGATGCGATACCGTGTACACGATATCGCTCTCATCAATAGGGGCACTTGGTTTCAAAATTAGTTTATTAGTCCCTTAGTTGAACCCTTGTAGTTTTCCCTTTCTAGAGTTAGAATTATTTATGAGTGCTCGCAGTAGGAGTCATAAAGTGAACGAATCTTTATTTGAGCATTGTGTACCTGAGCACACCTTGTGTTCAAAAATAAAGATGAACTTTGTGATAAATCTTGCAACATTCAGAATAGCTTAATTATTTTATTTAAATGTCATTTACTATTATTCACTACTCTCATTAGTTAATTAATATTATTTTTATTGAATTGTTAATTATCAACAAATTAGCACACTCAGTATGACCACTTCGAGCATACATGGGAACACTTGGTAACCCAGTAACAACTAGCTTTTGGTAATTCCAGTAGTGTTACATTGGTTCAGGATGTGTTCGGAGAGTGGGAACAGATGCTAGTGTTAGGACTAGTTAGAGAATAGTTAACTAGTTAAATCAGATTAGCTATTAAATTATTTCATTTCTTCACTTTAAGCACCAGGAACATAAAACATAAAAAGCATAAAAATCATATACCTTAAGATTACGTAACCATACAATTGTGCCTTACAAGTAAGCTTGGGAAGACAACAATTGCATAACCCATCCTTGTTCTATGTAAGCGCATAAGCACTTAATGCTTGGAGTTTGACTAGATCTCACGTAAATGCTCGTATTCGTATGGTTGGATGTAGGGGTACCTCGCTGCTCATCAACAAGCTTTTTAAAAGTAGCATCGGTAAATGAGTTCCATTATTAGAAATAAGCATTCTTGGTACTCCAAACTAGTTCACCATATGTTATTGAAAAAGCTTGGTAGTTGTTTTGGTCGTAAAATCCTTGATTTCTATTGCCTGTACCCACTTGGTGTAATAATCCACAGTCACAATTATATAGGCCCTCCCATTTGACATTAGAGTGATGGGGTCCATGAAATCAAATTTTCATATATCAAACTATTCTAATGATTGTATTCGTTATTGTAGCCCTTCATTTCTAACCATTATTTCTCTATCTTTTTGGCATGTCTCACAAGATTGTGTAAAGGTATGGACATCCCAAAAGAAGGTCATCATCAATTTTAATGTCTTCCTACATCCTGCATAATGGCCATCACATGGGCCTTCATGTGCATCCTGTAGGATCTATAGTTGATCATATTCTAGTACACACCATTGAACTAACCTATCTACATTAATCTTGTAGAGGTTTTCATTTATTTCCATGTATCTTTTCACTTTATGAAGGAATTACTCTTTTTGTTTCTTGCTCCACTCAATAGGAAGCTCTTGTATTGCTAGATAAGTTAGATAATCAATTGTCCATGACTTTCCTATTGAGTCTACAGTCATTACTATTTTAGTAAATGAATTTTCATCAGGGAATTGATTTGAAAAAGATTTTGCATGGTCTTGTGAGTCCCATTTAAGTCTCGACAAGTGATCAACTACAACATTTTCTGTGCCCTTCTTTTTTATCATTATTATGTAGAACTCTTGCAAGATAATGAGCCATTGAATCACCCAAGGACTAACCACTGGTTTGTCCATAAGAAAAAAAATGGTGTTGTAATTAATGTGGGCATAGAGCAAGTATCTAAACACATAATATTTGTATTTTTCTAGTGCATTCACCATTGCCATTAGCTCCTTTTCTATTGTGGTGTAATTAAGTTATGCCCTAGTGATTCTTTTGCTAGTACAAGGAATATAGTATGGTCTCTTTTGATCATCTAGTTATGTTAGTGTCATGCCCAGTGCATAGTTTGAAGCATTCATTAGGATATGAAAAGGCTTGGATCAATCCAGAGCTCTTAGGGTTGGTGTTTTGATTAGCTTCTATTTCAAGGTTTCAAATGCCTTTTAACATGAATCCATCCGCTAAAAGGATGCATCCTTCTTAGTTAACTCAAGTAGTAGTTTTGCAATCTTTGAAAAGTTTTCTATGAACCTCCTATAGTATCCCATGTGGCCAAAAAATGATCAAACATCCTTGACAATTTTGGCCTCTAGGTGATATTCTGGATGACTCAAACTTTGTTAGGATCCATTTATATTCCTTGCTATGAGATTTTGTGCCCTAATATGATCCTATTTTGGACCATAAGGTGGCCTTTATAATAATTGAACTTTAGATTAGTCTCCACACATCTCTTTAATACTTGCTCGAAACGGTCCAATGCTTGATTGAAATCCAACCCATAAGTGGAAAAGTCATCGATAAATACTTCAACATCATTGCCTAGTTATTTTTGGAAGATGCTAAGTACAAGTCTCTAGAACATAGTTGGTGCATTGCAAAGGTTGAAAGGCATTTGCTTATAGGTAAACATTCCCCATGAACTAGTGAATTTCACCTTCTCTTGGTCCTCAAGCACAATATGGATCTTATTATATCCATCTAGAAAATTGTAGTACTCATGTCATATAATAGTATCTAGGACTTTATCAATGAATGATAGCAGAAAATGATCCTTGAATGTAGCAAAGTTCAATAATTGGAAGTCAATGCACACTCTCCACTTGCCTCCCTTCTTTGGAATGATTACCAAAGGATTGATCCATTCACTATTTGCAATGGGATATATGAATTTGACCTTTCATAATTTTTCCAAGTCTTACTTGACTACTTCTTTGAGTTTTAGGTTTAGCCTTCTTTGCAGTTGGCATCATGGTTTTACTACTAAATTAGTATATATCTGATCTTAACAAATTCTAGGATTAATTCCTATGATCTCATCATAAAATCATGTGAATGTTGTGGACTACTTGTTGACTACTTTTAACAACTTTTTCTTTTGCTCTTTATCTAGGTTGGCATTGATTATAATCAGCTGTTGATAGTCAAGAAAGCATATTTAAGTGCTATCAATAGGGCCTTCAATTCTAGCAATTCTAGTTCAACTTTATCAAGGATCTCTAATTGTCCCCATTTTATTTCTTCTTTTTGACCTGCATGTGAATAGGGATGTCTTCTTCTTAGTTATTGTAACTTGTTGTCTTCTTCTATGTGGGCACTTATTATTTGATTTTTTGGTTCCATGTATATATTTGATTCAGTTTCTCTATCTATTATGAACCACTAGGTGCCTTCTTGTTGAGTGGCTACAGCATACAAGCATTTTGGCATACACATTTCTTTGACACATTTGTTGCATGTTGTATTATCTTCCTATTTGATGGCCCATATCTTCTACACACAATTGCAACCATTATTGTTCTATGTGATACATGGAACTCTACATCTTTGAATAATATTGGCTTCATCTTAAATTTCCAAGGACAAATCTCTAATACTAAGCTTAGCATCTATAGTGCTAAGACAAGTCCTTTCCATTATGATTGGGAACTCTCCCTTTTTTTTACCTACATGAATGACCAAAAAATCAACATGGTAAGACCAACCACTAATGATAGTGATCACATCATCTACTTGTCCTAGTGGAACTGTGATCAACTAGTCCACAAGCTCTAGGTGACTATTGCTTTTCTTCAACAATGGTAGATTCTAGGCTTGATACATATCTTGTGATATTAGGTTTACCCATAATCTATAATTGAGTGGGGCCTTGCACAATTGTTTTTATGCTACTTGAAGGTATACCAAGGGGCTTCTTAGATCTATTTGTTTTTAAGGAAGTGCTCCTACCTTAATCCAATGGGTAATGGTTTGTGTCAGCATGATAGTTGTCACATTTTTATTAGAAAATGATGGAAGCTTGCTATTTATTGAAGGATTAGATGTGGATAGAGTAGAAGTAGATGTGTTCCCAATCCTTTGAACCTTCTCTAGACTCATTTGGAAGAACAGTTGTTTCCTAGATTTTGGTTCCTGCATGATTGCCTCCTCCTACATGTTTACTATCCTATTTGCATTATTTTGTTAAGGTTGTGATGGTAGTTATCCTTGCATTATAGGTGGTGGTATGGGTGGTAAAGGGTTAGGAGTTTCATTTAATGAACCCACTCGTTGTGGATGCATGTACAAATTTGAGTCCCTCCTATGAGGTGTTGGCCTATGGTATTTTGGTTGGCAATATTGAGGAGTTTAAACTATTGCATTCCTTGGAGAAATTGGACACTAGACACAGTATCCATAAGGGTCTGGTTGTTGATATGGGTACTGCTATCATGGTGGTGGCATCATCCATGATTGTGGTTGTTGCCACTAGTAATGATACTACTCCTATGGCTACGGATAGGCTCTAATGGGATAGTAGGTTGGTTGGAAGGTGATGAGTCATCGTTGGTTGGCTGCATTGATAAGGCCTCATCGACATAGCCGACCACATCGACAAGGCCTTGTTGACACATTTCAACCTATGTCGATGATGCCTCATCAACGTAGTGTTTGTTCGTCCCTTATAAATACATGTTTACTAGTTGCATTTATGGGGAGTCCAGATTTCAGTAGTAGAGAAGCTCTTACATTTTTTCCATTCAAAAGTTAGAGTTTTCCCCCGTGAGTGTACAAATATTTATTCAAGCATTATTGTACCTAAGCATGATAGTGTGTGCAGTAATAAAGACGAGCTTTCTGATAAACCTTGCAACACTTTGGATCGATTAGCTCTTTTATTTATGCATTTAATGTTTTCAATTATTTGTTAATTATTCTCAATTATTTCATAATTATTTTCCAACAATTGAGTTAATGAGATTATTAAGCTAGATAGATTAAATGCATAAGTATGATCGCTTCAAGCATAACACGTATTCAGTTGGTAATCTCAACAATGTTATTGCCTAGTATGCCTAGTAGCATGGCATTTGGTTACCCAGTAGTGGATACGTGGGTTTAGGATGTGTACAGAACGTAGGAATGAATGCTTATGTTAGGATTAGTTAAGATTAGTTAATTANGCGAATCACAAGCGCTAATGCACAATCCAGTCAAATTCCATGGACTTTATCATTTCCAGCGCACTAGCCCTTTAGGAAGTGAATCTAACCTCAAAGTTAATCATTGTCCTCCCAATTACACTTGTGACATTTGTTGATATCATTAAGTGTAACTAAGACATCCAATTTTTATCATTTTTTATTTTATATTGTGGCTGCTCAAAATGTAGATAAAAAGGATTTTAATTAACTAATCTAAATGACTAATTAACTAATCTTAACTAATCCTAACATAAGCATTCATTCCTACGTTCTGTACACATCCTAAACCCACGTATCCACTACTGGGTAACCAAATGCCATGCTACTAGNTTAATGTTGTTTTGCACCCCTCACCCCCACAATAGATTTATGCTCGGAATGCTAATTAAAACCCTTAAGAAGTTAGACATAGAAAATCTTCACGAAGAGTACATTACAAATGGATATGACACTTGGAACTATCATCCCACTGAAACACAACGTAAGTGAGACAAACTTCATGAGAGACTCCATGAAGCCACAAAGGGGAAACATTACATTAATCCCTTATTCCTACTAAATCAAGAGGACAATGAGGATCCTTTCTTGGAAGGTTCTCAACATGAAGATTCTCCACCCTCTAATAATGATGGTGAAGGTGTGAACTTGACCTTGCAATCAACTATTCATAAACTGGGTTCAAGGAAGAGTGGTAGCCAAGGTAGGGACTTGGGTGAACATCGTAATAACAAGGGATCTAATGATTGAGATTGTAAAAAACGTAAGAGTGGTGGCAGACACTATGGTGGTGGTGGTGGTCCACCTTCTTCATCCTCTTCATTTTATTTTGAACATTCTTCTTCATTTGATGGTTCTCATAGAAGCTTTTTTTGAAACAACTATGATGAAGGTGATTGACAAAATAATAATGACTATGAAGGCCACCAAAATTGAAGAGGTGGCTGAAACCATCATCGACGTCATCAACGCAACGATGATGATGAACCTTTACTGGTGACTCAAAGTATGCTTAACATCGTAGAGGCAGTAAGAATTCCAACGTGACATATAAAGGATAGTTGAATCAAGCACCTAGATATGAACAATATCCCAGGATTTGAGGGAGGATACAGTTCTAAACTATAGACACATCTACAAGCTTTTCAAGATGCTTGTGCCTTACAAGACATCAAGAACGAGTGGTAGAAACTTAAGCTTTTCCCAAGGACACTCATTAAGTAAGCTGAAAGTTGGTACTGGTCCTTAGAATTAGAATCTATCCAAAGGTGGAGTACCATGTTAGAACTATTCAATGACAAATATCAAATGTATTCTAGAGTGTCAAATCTAAGAAGGCAAATCCAATGCTGGAAACAAGGAGCACATGAACCCTTGGATGTTGCCATGGGTTGATCCTATTCACTCTTACATAGATGTCCTAGCCATGGTTACTCTCAGAGGGAACAACCTTTGCATCATAGATGGGCTTAGGACATAAATAAGAAAAACCCTTGGGGTGTATGCCCAAGTGAGGTTGTCTAAAATGAGAGCTCATTAGATCCAAAGATTAATTGAGCAAGTAGTAAAAGAAGAAGGTGAGCTACAAAAAATGGAGAGTGTTGAAGAGTATAATAGGGACCAGTCCATCAGAAAATGAGAGGTTTGATTTTGTGATGAGGAGGACTCACCACTTCATGAAGTGATGAACAGAAAGACCTTGCCTATTCAAAAATCTATTTCTAACATTTCAGCCAAGGTCGACAAGTTATGGAACTCTTTAGATGAAAATTTTCAAATTGGTTTAAAGATTGCTAAAGAATGCAAAGAGCAAAATAGTGATCATAATTGTAGGAGGCAAAAAGAAGTTGAACATGCCTATCAAAGAGGTAAGGGCATAGCTACTATAGTAGAGGAAGTAGTGGAGTCTGATTCTGATAATGAAATCGAATGTGACATTTGTCAATATGAACATCCAAAGGGATGTTGCCCTATGGTGTGACACTTACAAGAATCTATAATGTACGCACTAAACCCTTGCCTAGCATGTAGGCAAGCTCTAAGACAATTGCCTTACCTCAAGGCAGTCCAAGATAGTTCCACCAGCAAATAAGCTTACTACCCAAGTGGAACTCCTCCACAACCTTATGAANGGTACTACTACCTTGGTAGTGGCATTCCCCACAATTGTGGTTGGTACCACTACTGGTATTATTCATAAGGTTGTGGAGGAGTTCCACTTGGGTAGTAAGCNGTTTGGCAAGTCATGCATCATTCGAGCATCACTATTACCCTCTAGAGTACCACCAAACACATTCACCATCTATTCAAGGGGAAAACCCATATCAGTATCCTTATCATCCTCCACATCCCTCTGCACCTACACCTTCATCTTCAACTCAGTTACCTCCTACTCCATCCATGCAAAATGAAATTCCTCCACAGTTGCAACAATGAAATGCTACAAGGATTATATACTTACAACTAGTTTTTCAACTAGATGGTCTAGATAATCGATCAAGGAAATGACCTTTCTTCTAGCTCAGTAGTCCTCTCTAGCCCTCACAATCTACTCCAATTGATTACCCTGCATCTCCAACACCCTCATCCTCTACATCAAATACCTTTGAGAACCCTTCTGATGAAGCACTAACCAGTTGATGCGTCGACTAGGTTACGTATACAGGGCCCCGTATACAAGGCTGCATCGATGTGGCCCATTGATGCATCCCTCCATGCGTTGACGTGGCCCCGTTTACGCAGAGCCTATTTTAGCCTATAAATAAGTGGCCCTCCACCACACCTAGATATCTTTTTAGTTAGTTGTAGTGAAGCCCTTGCATTTTGTTTCCGTAGGAGTTAGAATATTTTCCCAGTGCATGCCCATAGTGTGATGCTTGTAATTGTACAGGACCTTTATTCGAGTGTGACGTACTTGGACGTGCACATGACCAAAAATAAAGATCGAGATTACTTCATCATTATAACATTCATTGAGTTTTAATTGTTTAATTATTATTGTTAATTGTATTTGTTATTTATTGTTTGTTAGTTAATATTTCTTTATCATCATTTACTATTCTTATTGTTAAATGTGAAATGAGTATGGCTTAATCACGAGCATTTAAGTGTGACTACTTGGTAACCCAGTAGCATACCTAGGATCTACGCTTGGTAACCCTAGTAGTAGTCATGCACAAGGTCCAAGATGTGTACAGATGATTAAGGAACGGTGCTCATCGCACTTAGGTTAGCTTAGACTTCATTTCCTATTACTCATTAGTTTAATCAAGATTATTTTTCATTGTCTCTAGGAGTAGCACTAATTTAGGATCACATCATACGCCTCACTCTGGACTAAACCCTACATGACAAAGAAAATACTAGTTGAGGTGGGAAGACAGTGAACTGCGATTAACGTGTAACTATCTAGATACCACAACTAGCTTATCCACAGAGTTCGACCAGATCGTGCGTGAATGCTTGTATTCGTATGGTTGAGTGTAGGGGTACCTCGCCACTCATCACCTTCAAACTAAGTGATGCCTAGGATCTGCACTATAATGCTAGCTCATGCTATTTCTAACTAGATTAAGGCTAACAACCTTCCTACAAAAAGATCTAATCCAAGAAGTCCACTCATCTTTCTACAGATTGCCAAGCAAGAGCCATCCAAGTCTCTTCTTAACTTTGGTTTCAAAGTTAACCTCATCTCCCATGATATGTACAAAGCTTGGAACCTACCACCTCTTAAGAAGAGCAACATCCATTTAGAATTAGCAAATCAGTCAATTATGGTACCTTTGGGATTATTAGAGGACATTGTGATCATAATCTATGGATGGTCTGATCCTGCTAATTTTTTGGTAATTGAGGTGGAAAACTGCAAAAGTGACTTTTGCATCATAATGGGAAGGGCTTGGTTAAGAACATTCGATGTGTGAATGGGTATAAAGGACCTAACTCTAAAAATATCTAAGGAGAATGAGTTAGAAAAAATTGAGAAGAGGCATATTCTATTAATTGCATACAATGACAACAAGTGCAATTGTGTGCAAAAGGTTTGGTCAATCAAAAGCACATGCATTAAGGCATGCAATTAGTATGCACTAAAAATTAATATTTAATGGTGTCTATACATAGCAACCACAAAGTAGGAGGGCACCCAGTTGCGGATAGCTAATTTAGATAGTAGCACAATATGCATCGAACCAACTGAGAGTTTAACTTGTGCATATGTTGAAGGCATGGACAAAATTAAACAAGTCCATTTCTAACTTTCTATTGAAGATGGTGATAACTTTTGGGGAGAGTTGGAGATCTCTAATCATTTCAAGCAAGAGCCCTTAGAACTAAAAAATTTACCAATCAAAATGGAGTATGAATTTTTAAAGAATGGTAAACTAATCACCATTAATGCTAAGCTTGCTCCTGAATAAAAGGAAAAATTGTTGAAAGTGGTGAATAAATGGTCAACAACCTTCACTTGGTCATATCCAGAGCTAAAAGGAATTGATCCAAGGATATGCTAGCACCACATCTACATTGACCTGGCCATGAAGACTAGAAGGTATTCGGAGAGATGGCTAAACCCCAAATTGAAGAAAATTGTTAAGGAGGAAATAGAGCAACTCTTGAAGGTAGGGTTTATCTATCCAATTGCAGATAGTGAGTGGGTTAGACCACTCATAATTGTACCAAAGAAGGATGGTAAATGGTGGGTTTGCATTGACTTTAGGTTGTTAAATATGACAACATTTAAGGATCAGTTTTCTTTGTCATTTGTGGATCAAGTATTAGACACCATATTCAAGAATTGTTATTATAGTTTCTTAGACGGTTATAGTGGCTATAAGAAAATCCAAATTGTGATAGAAGACTAAGCCAAGACAACATTCACGAGTCCCTAGGGGACTTTTGCATACTGTAAGATGCCATTTGGCCTATGTAATGCCCTTGTAACATTTCAATGCTTGATCCTTAGTATTTTTCAACAACAAATTAGTAGTGGTGTTGAAATTTTCTTGGATGACTTCTCCACCCATGGTTCTACATTTGAGCAAGCCTTGGATTGACCTTAGCAAGTATTGAAGAGATGTGTTGAGACAAACCTTTAGATCAATTGGTAAAAGAGCCATCTCATGGTCCAAGAAGGCATTGTGCTTGGGCACCAAATTTTGCAGAAAGGGATTGAGGTAGACCTAGAAAAGATAAGGGTCATCCAAGGAATAACATGCCAACTAGAGACTATCAAAGATGTTTGGTCATTCCTTGGAAACACTGGTTACTATTAGTGCTTTATTGAGAATTTATCTAGGGTTGTAAAACCATTGGTAAAACTTACAAAGAAAGATGAACTATTCATTCGGACCAAGGAATGTGAAAATGCATTCTAATAATTAAAAGAGAAACTTGTAGAAACAACAATCCTATGAGCACCAGATTAGTTCAAACCATTCCATATCATGATGGATGCATCTAACTATGCTTTGGGAGTAGTACTCATGTAGATGGATAATAAGAAATGTCCATATTATATCCACTGCGTGAGTTGAAGCATTGTGGGAGCATAGTTAAATTACACCAGCATGGAGAAAGAATTAATGACAGTGGTGTATGTACTAGAAAAGTTTAGACATTATGTGCTAGGTTACAAAATATTTGTACATACAGATCATAGTGCAATTTGCTTCCTTATGAATAAGCTGATGGTGAGCCCTCGTGTTATATAGTGGCTTGTGATCTTGCAAGAATTTTATATTACTATGGTAGATCAAAAAGGAACTAAGAATGTGGTTGCTGACCATCTTTTTCACTTAAGATGGAATAACAAAGAGGAGGAGAGCCTGCTCTCTGATCAATTTCCAGATGAACTCCTCTTTACTAGAGCAATAAATGAACACACACTTGATAAAGTAATATGATATAATGACATCCTCACATATCTTCTCACTCAAGAGATGTCACAAGACTTGGATTTTAGGAAAAAGCAACAATTTCTTCATTGGGTCAAATACTTCATGGAAATTAATGGACATCTTTACAAGGTGTGTGCCAATGGCCTAATCCATTAGTGTGTCCCTAATGAAGATCAACTACATGTTCTCCAGGATGCTCATGAAGGATCTTGTGGAGGTCACTATGTAGGGAGACACACAACCATAAACATCCTAATGGTAGGGTACTATTGGCCCACAATCTTTAGGGATGCCCACTAGTTTGTCAAGTCTTGTGAACATTGTCAACCTGATAGGGGGATGACCACTCATATGGAAGGTCTTCAATAGTGGATTCAATCACTAGAACCTTTTGACATATGGGGCATTGACTTCATGGGTCCCATCACACCAATGTTTAACAGGAAAGCGTATATTATAGTAGCAGTTGACTATTGCACAAAATGAGCTAAAGCGGTAGCCGTTATAGATTGCACATCATCCATTGCCACCAGATTGATACAACAACACATCGTCAATAGGTTTAGGGTGCCGCATTCACTAATTTATGACAATGGAACTCATTTCATAGGTGTCACATTTAGAAAATTAATGCAATGCTTGGGGGTAGAACATAAATTAACAACACCTTACCATCCCTAAGCCAACGGTCAAGTAGAGGTAACCAACCGGGAGATTACAAAAATATTAACGTGAACCATTAGGAAATATATGAAGGATTGGAGTATAAAACTTAATGATGCTCTATGGGCTTATCGATTAACTTGAAAACTTCCTATTAGATATTCTCCCTATGAGTTAGTGTATAAAAAACTTCCAACACTCCCAATTCAATTTGAGCTTCATACACTCTCAACGGCCTATGAACTAAACCTTGACCTAAGTTTATCACAAAAGGAGAGATTGATCAATTTGAACATGCTAGATAAAAATTGCTAAGAGGCCCTATCTTTGAATGAGGTGAACAAGGCATTCAAAAAGCAATGCCACAACCTTAGAATTATGAAAGTAAGGTTTCAACTAGGAGATAAGGTCCTCTACTAGAACCCCACACNGGGAAGAAAAAATGAGAGGCCATGGTAATGGTTAGCATGGATGGCCATCTACCCCATGATTGAGTTGGAAGGAGGAGATCTAAAAAATAGAACATGGGTGTCCATCAGGTGAGGTGGTATTTACATTGCTCAATCTTGGTTCNGCAATGTAAATACCACCTCACCTGATGGACACCCATGTTCTATTTTTTAGATCTCCTCCTTCCAACTCAATCATGGGGGAGATGGCCATCCATGCTAACCATTACCATGGCCTCTCATTTTTTCTTCCCTTTTTATTTTTCACATTTTTGATTTTACAAATTTTTGATTTTCAAAATTTTCTAATTTTATATCATTTTTAGTACATTTAAATTTTCTTGATTATTTTACACTTTCTTATATATTTTACTTTATTTTTTTTATGTTTGTTTTGATTAAGTGTGATATTTTCTCATTTTAGTTAATAAATCTATTTTATTGTCATAGGACACAATGCTGCTATTATTATTTACTAATGATGGTTTGTGCTTAATGTGTGATTATCAATGTTTAGTTTCTATTTTTGAATTTTGATGCTTGATGACTTTGACATGGTTTATTTTTCATGGGACAGGTAGTGAGTCCATGTCATCCACCCATCCAAAGAACTCTATGGTCTTCCTTGTTCTGGGAATTTGAGGTCCCTTTTCAATTAAAGAAACTTTTAATTAATTAGTGACCTTGGTAGTTCCAGAATTAGGAAGGATCCAAAGCTTTGTAAACGGTGTGACTTCAAGGGGACTCAATACTCTTTGTACTCGTCTTCTTACTTGAGTGCTTCAGTGTTTTTTGCGGACTTCTTATTGTTCCATAACACCAATGATAGGAAGACAAATAGCATCATTGCATGGTGTGGTTCCCATCATTAAAAAAATAATGGGAATTCAAAACACACCTCTTGGACAAATAAAAGGGCTACAAGCACTAGTTATGGGATTCGAAAGACATAAACCTATGCCTAAAGGTCCCCTCTAACTAAGGCCCTCTCTCTCTCACTTCCTACTTCTCTCTCCTCTTTGTGGAATGGTGGTTATCTTACAGGGACACTCTTGTGTCTCGAGTGGATGGATCGATCTTAGAGTGACAATGTGAAGTCACTAAAAGTAGATGGTTTTGGTTTGGACTGAGGATGGAACTTCTCAAGTCATTTTAACCACACTTCCACAAGGGACTTCTTATGACCTTAATTTGGAACTCTATTCCACCTTCTCTATCATCCATCCATGCTACTATAACTCACCTCATTGCTAGGTTCTATGTTATGCTCTATGTCTTAGTTTGACGTATTGGGAGTCTTGAGTGGATTCTTTTGGGTTGGTCCTTAACTTTTCATGATCATTAAATCAACTATGGGGCCCATGGACTCCTTAGTTGAGGTTATGCAAGAGCAAAAAGGGCATGAGCTTGCTATGGGGAGGATCCACTTGTATAGGTTTTGGTTTGATTAGTTAAGGTTCCTTACCTTTGACATCATTACAATCTTATATTTTGTATTTTCCATTGTGTAAACCACTCAGTACTCCTTAATCTTTCATTGCATTCATCCATTAAATCAATTTTTCTCCATTTTGCTAAATTTATGAACTTGAACGCTCTCTTATCATGATTTTATACTATTCTTGGTCTTCTAAGCTTTCATTTGATCCTAATTTCATCAAAAAATTCATTGTATTTTGAAAGTTTGACCAAAGTCAATGGTGGTCAACAGCTGCATCGTGAAGGCCTTGTTGATGCAATATAAAAATACTATATATACCATTGGACACTTTGGAATTTTTTTTGTCATTTGCTCATAACATGGGGATTTTTTGCAATTTTTTAGAGTCCAAAACCTTCCAAAGTCCATAACTTTCAAACCGTTTGTTCAAATCACTCGATTTTTTGATCCTACACTTATTGAAGGTAAGATTTTGATCATGGGGGCCACAAACCTTAAGGTTTTTGATGAAATTTTTTTTAAAAATTTCTAACTCCCCTAAGGGTTAGTAAGTTTAATCATACATAAACATCAACTTTTCCCAAGTTAACCCATCCAACAACCTTCGGGATGATTTATCAATGATAAGATGTAAATAGAAATAACAATTAAGTTAATTAAATTAGCCATAATCACAACTTAGCCAAGTGTAACTACCCTCAAGAGTTAAGGTATCCCAATTATTTTAAGGTTACACAATGATTGCTAATCCATGGTTCTATTGTGATTATAGATGGCACCCAAACAAAAGTCCCCACAGGAAGGAGAACCCTCATGACCATGGGAGAAACAACTTAGAGCTAGAAGGGGCTAGCAAGAACAAGGCCAAGAACAACAAGAGGTGACCCATGCAACAGGACCTATTCATGAGGAGCCTAAAGTGGAATCTGTTTGATAGATTCTAGAAGAAGAAGTGCCTATAGAATAATCTCAATGAGGAGAAGCACCTGGACATGTGCTTAGGCTTGAGGTCACTTTGACTCAAGCCTGCCTAGACATCATCATGTCCTGAGAGATCCAAAGATTAGTTCTTCAAAAGATAAAGTTTAGGACATTTTAAGAAAAAGCTCCAGAGGATGTCAGAACACAATTGCAAATCTCTCCCATGTGGCCAATCATCATGGCCAATGGGGAGTGGTACATGGGAGAGATCTATCTCTTTTGGAACAACCAAAGGCCAAGGTTTGTTGTAAAAATCAAGGATGTTCAAGTGTCCTACTTGATGGAGACCATTGCATAGGCACTAGGGTTGCCAGACATTGGAACACAACTAGCAGAGATATCAACAAAAGGTGACCTTGAGGCAAAAAGGGAATGGACCTAGTGATGTTATGGGGTGAACCGTAAGGAGTATGGTGCACTCACACTGATGGAAAAAATTGTTTGAATATTGTGTCCTATCACCTCAATCCAATGGTGAGGCCAAGTAAGGTGATCACCTTCTTTGCTCATGCATGCATCACTTTAAGCAAAAAATTTCTTATTAACCTTTCGCAACTGATTTATTTGGAAATTGAGAAGAATTTTAAGGAGAATGAAATTGGAAGGAGGATCCTACCCTTTCCATGCCTTATAAGAAATCTTTGCAAGAGGCCAAGTATTGTTTACTATTCAAATGACACTCTTAGGCATGCTCCCTTCACCTCATGGGTAGAAATCATGAAGAACAAAACACCAACAACCATCCAAGAAGAGGAGCTGCTGCCACCACCACCAACTCAGGAGACAACACCGAAGGCCCACGTAGTCCTTGAGTGTCTACGAAAAATTTGAGAGTAGCTTTTGAGTGAACAAGATCAACAGGCAGGAATAAGTGGGGTGGATCCATCTGTGTGTTAGTTAGCAATGAGTCACCTTAATGAGTTGGCTCGAACAATTAGTCAAATGGAGAGGAGTGGTTCCATTTTCTCTACCCAAAGAACATAGTTTCCTTTGAGGTCGAATCCCAATGCTCAGGAGGTGATGGTGTCATTAGCAATAGATCATTTATTCCTAGAAATATCTAGGAATGCTGCCACTTTCTTAGTGAGGTTGGAGGAAGGTGAAGAGGCAACTATCTTGGTGATGTAGCACCAAGGGTAGGATATAGTGGCAAAAGTGATAGCTAACTATGTAGCTAAAGCACTGAATGCACCGAAGACATCTATACTAGATGTATCTACACTTCAAGATGTGCAGATGTTCGTAGGCATGGTCAGCGAGAAATTGAATGCATCCTAACACAAAAAACTACTAGAATGACTAGTGAGAATTGGGCAATTGACTCTAAATATCTTTAATCTTTCAAAGAACATCACTATGAGCTAATCAGAGCTACTAAATGCAATGGGAAAATGCATAATTTTGGAGGGGCAACTAGGAATGGCCCAAGAGCAAAATCAACGCTTGGCTGTAGAGGTTGCTAAACTTTGTGCTCGACTTGCAAAGCAAACAATCCTTGGCCTAGCAACAATAAGAGATGAAGTTATCAAGCAGCTTCAAAAATGATTTCAAAAGGTTGAGAGAAAGTAGTAATGGCTATCTTTAAATAGTCTATGGTAGAAACTGAAACACATTCAATTAGAAAGGACTTGAATTAGATGCACTAACAAAATGAGGCACTGATTGCACAAAATCATTACTTGTGAAATGTTGATGCTCAAAGAGATCAAATGCAAGAATTTATTCATCAACAGCAAGAGTAGTTTGCTAGAGTCAACACTGAACTGAGAAAATTGATTGTGGAGAACTAAAATTTATTAATGGAAGAGGTATGCACCTTGTGACAAAAGTCTACCATCAAAATTGTTGTCTGGAAGAATGAAGCTCTTAAGTTTGAGAGGGTGAAAAATCATTGTAGGGACTAGGTTGACTTGCAAAAGGAAATTAATGAAAAAGAAATCTAGATGGAAAAGGCTAAAGTAAATGAAGCACTTGAGCAACTCCAGTAAGGAAGAGAAATGTGGTAGCCCATCCTTAATGGGATTGATGCCTACAACAAAGCAAAGATCCACTTGAAGGAGTTGTAGATCAAAGAAATGATAAAGTATATGGAGTTGACCAATCTTTGTTACGTAAACCTAGCAATGCTAATAGGCGGATGGCTACAGTTGGATTTGGAGAAGCAAGTGGCTAGCTCGTATCTACTATACAAGGCCAAGTTCAAACACCATAAGGACACCAAGCAAAATCTTGAGATTGTTAGCGCTGAACTCGAAGTCCTCAAAGGGTGATTCATAGATCAGTGATCCATTGCCAAGGACCTAGTGAGAGAGATGAATGACTAATATTTCACTACTTGGTTTATCAATTTCAAGGAGTTGTTTCCAATGATCTCATGTCCTTGGAAGGCGCCTGTTCCAACCCACATGGGGAAAGCTACATGGATAGTGTATGATCCTAGGAGTAAGGAGGAGAAAATGAAGGCACTATTGGATGCTTTCTGCCTCCCACCTAAAGTTACAACAACAACAAGACAACCATAGCCTCAACCACCACTAGTGTGTGAAGGTTCCTCGAAGCCTCAGGAACCACCATCACCTAGGACCTTTTGATCTTCTCCAAGAAGCTTCACATCATCAAGGAACGTGTTGTCCAATTTTGATGAGTTGTGTCATGGTGTTCAATTTTGTGTTCTGAACACCACCATTTTTGTAATGTGTTGATTAGTACACCCAGGCACTCCATTTTTTGTCAAGTTAGTCAAGTTTGTTTTGTTGACAGAAAAGTCAATCAATAATCCCATACCTTCCAAATTTTGTAAAAGAACTTGAGGACAAGTTTTTATTCAGTCATGGGGATATGATGAGTCATTGCTGGTTGGCTGCATTGATGAGGCCTTATTGATGCATTTTGACTTATGTCGATGATGCCTTGTTAACGCAATGTCTATTCGTTGCCTATAAATATGTGCCTACCAGCTACATTTATGGGGAGTCTAGATTTCAGTAGCAGTGAAGCTCTTGCATTTTTTCTATTTGAAAGTTAGAATTTTTTTCCTAAGTGCCTATAGAAGGAATCATTGAGTGTATGGATCTTTATTTGAGCATTGTTGTCCCTGAGCACGACAGTGTGTATGGAAATAAAGACAAACTTTCTAATAAACCTTACAATACTGTGGATAGATTATTTGTTAATTATTCTCAATTATTTTCTAGCAATTGAGTTAATGAGATTATTAAGCTAGATAGATTAAATACATAAGTATGATTGCTTTGAGCGTAACATGTATTCACTTGGTAATCCCAACAACATTATTACTTGGTATGCCTAATAGTGTAGCGTTTGGTTGCCTAGCAATGGATACATGGGTTCAAGACATGTACGAAAAGTGAGAACAGATGTTTATATTAGGATTAGTTAATTAGTTATTTAGATTAGTTAATTAAAATCCTTTTTATCTACATTTCGAGCACCCACAATATAAAATACAAAATGATAAAAATCAGATGCCTTAGTTACACTTAACCACACCAATAAATGTCACAAGTGTAATTGGGAGGATAAAGATTGACTTTAAGGTTAGATTCACTTCCTAAAGGGCTAGTGCACTAGAAATGATAAAGTTTGCAAAATTTGACCAGTTCGTGCATGCACACTTGTGATTTGTGTTGGCGACCGTTTGGGATGCGACCACCAACGAGTGTCCTTGAATAGGATTTAGGTGCTTGTTGGTCTCTGGCAACACCAAGGCCCAGATCCCTCCAAATAGACTTAGTAGTTAATGTGAGTATGTGTGTGTGCTGTTGCGGTGTGTGGTTGTGAAAAATGAAATGATTGCATT
>MNCI01031488.1:500773-528018 GCA_015680685.1 Gnetum montanum
ATATATTTTTATTTTTTCCCTTTGAACCCACGTACTGGTAACATGTGCAAGAATAGCGAGAGTAATTAGCTGGTTCATTTCTTTCCTTTCTTTCCTTTGCCCGAAACCCATAGAAACAGACACATGCTCTAACCAAGATCCAAAGTGCTGTTTCAACCAAAACCGTATGTTTGAACTGCCACCGTGAAAGGAGGCTCTGCCACTACATTCGGTAATTTTGTAGTGTGGTGTTCAGTTGATTGCGACCTTTCCAAGATGAATGTTTTGCTGCAAGGTCTACTTTCACGGATTGAAGGCATCGTGCCACGTGAATGTCAAGGTGTGGATGTGCTCCTTCTCTATGGAAATAGGAAATCATGTTTCCTTGACACAAAGCACATGATAGTGGGATTGCATCGCATCTTGTTGTGCCTTCAGCAAATTTGAGGAGGCTTCCTTCTTAACCTTGCTGCACATCTGCTTCATGGCCTGCAAATCGTCCTCAACTTCCACCACTCCTCGCTCCGAGTAGTGTAGCGTGATGTATTGCCTCAGTGGCCGATACAGATCTACCGCCACCGTCTTCTTCTCATATATTGCCAACATCATCACAAAAATCGACAAAGGTGACGTCGTACCGTCACTCTATCTCTCAATTTTGGTCCAAATCCAAATCCAAATCCTCTACAAATTCTTGATCCAAAACTAATTGCTTCCACATCTCTGTTTCTAGCAACGGCTCCACCGAAGTCGCAGGCATCAGTGTCAACATTGGCTCTAGCTCGATCTAGCTGGGAGGGGCCATGTGCTTTCTTATCGTCTGCCTGGTGCCCTTTGTTGTTACCACAGATGACTCCATCTTTTCAACCGTAATTATTGTGGCGAAATATGATCCACGAAGTAAGAAAATATTTATCTAAATTCAGTTTTGAATGCCAGTCATCTACAATTGCAAACATCTGGGTTTGCCTTGCACGTACTGCAAAAATGTTAAAATACTATGACAATTATTATGATAACATTAAAATGCTACAAAAATGGGGTGTAGTCCTGAACAAGGATCAACATCCTTCCAATTTGAGTGGAACTTGTTTTTATTATAATGTTGCAATAGCATGGCTCTTAATGGAGATTTGGATCAAGGGCAAGTGCCGGATCATCTTGTTCACAGTCTCGTCGGCTTCTTACAGCCTCCTTGCCCAGCCCAGAAGCTCAACCATAAAAATATAGCATCAAATTCCGTACAGTATACCAAATTTTTATCAATGGCCTCAAAATAAGTCTTTCCTTTATCCACCAATCCCAATCTTACACAGGCAGAGAGAGAAGCCCAAGAAAAGTATTGTCGTCATCTGCTCATTAGCAGAAATGGCCTCTTCAAGCTTTCCATTAAAGGTAGCTGCAGCAATCATGAAATTCCACGAACCACAATCTTTCTCTGCCATCTTCTCAAACACATGGTGTGCATCCTTCAAACATTTTCCATACAGTTCAATGAGTTTGTTGTTCATCAAAACATCAGCCTTGAATTCACTGTTAACGATCTGATTACTTAAACAATCTCGTTGAGTACCAATTGCAGTTGTTTCAAATGTTCCTATCGGTTGATATCATTTACAAATGTTGTGATAAATCTTCCTAAATATGGCCTCAACACATTGTATATCAACCTCATGAAATTTTTGGGGGCATTTCATAGGCCAAACAATATAACTGTCAATTCCAAGGCATCATTTGGTTTCTACAAGTTGCCTTACATTCATTACCTTCCCATACCTTATGGAGGTTAACTAAACCCACTTCTTGACTTGTACATCAATACATGTTTGTAGATCCAGTGAATGCTTCTTTGGCACTAAAATAGCTGGTAGAGGATTGTCATGAACTCTGAACAATTGATCATTTGTCTTAAACAAAACTATATTTTCTAGTGAATCAATTAGAGAAAAACCTTTCAAAGTACCAATCCAACACCTCTGAAAAGTCTTCATCCAATAAAATATTGGCAATGTTTAAATCAGGGTGAACGTTAGTTATATGATTAGCTTCACAACCTCACAAAGCCTGCTCCATTAAATGGCCAAAATGTGCCAACAATTTGTATAGTTGGGCGTAGGGGTACCTTGTCACTCATCAGAAGTTCTACCAATAGTTACATTAAGGATAAGGTAACCATTTGAGAATTTTTTTTCTTTATGAATCTTAGATTTAGTGCATATGTCCCTTTTTCTTGCAAATGTGCCATGATAGGGTAGTACCCATTAGGGTGGTCATACTGGTACATAGAACATCCTTCCTCCTCATATCAACATGTATTCGAACATTCTACCTCTAAAGCTACCTTTCCTTTCCATCCAAAATCTCTTTTCTTTTTCTTCTCCTTGCCTTTGCTTAAGGCCTACTCAGTTGTTTCCTTCACAATTTTCAAAGCTATTGCAAACTTTTCATCCACTGAGTCCAACATTTCTTTTTATCTTGTTTGTTATATCTATAATAGATTTTTGAATAGATGGTGTTTTTTTTCTATATTAACTAGTCCAAGGTTTCTACTCTGGCTAATTACAAACTTGTACATCTCTTTTTCCAATAGATGGATCTCTATTGTACTCCTTGGCTAATTCTCTCTTCTTTATTTCATCCTCTTCCTTTGCCACTTGATTGATGAGTCTCTAGATATGATGGATGGTCATTTTAGATAATTTTCCTTGGGCATAAACCCCAAGGGTTTCCTTGGTTTTGTTTTGTAGGGCATTCACAATGTGCCTAAGTTTCTCCCTTTTGGGAAAATCCATGGCTTCAACAGCTTTGTAGAAGTGAATAGTATCTATCCATTGCTGCATCAAGGGATTCATGGATCCCTTGCTTCTAGCCTTTGATTTTTTTTCTAAGATTTGACACATGGGAGTAGGTTTGATATTTTTTGTTAAAAAAGTTCAAACATGACACTTCATCTTTTGATTAATTCTAGTTCCAATTATTTGTATAAGCTTTTAGCCTCTTTGATGAGTATTTGAGGGAACAACTTAAGTTTCTGCCAATCACTCTCTATGTTTTGTGGGACACAGGCATCATGGGATGCTTGAAGGTGGTGTTGTGGATCTTCGTTGTATTCACCCTCAAATCTAGGCATGTTATTCATGTCTAGCCACTTAACATGGCTATCCCTTACATGCTTGGTTGGGATATAAACAACTTCTCATATATTTATCATGCTGTAGATTGCCAACAGGGGTTCTTCATGTTCATAAGGTTTGTATGATTTGTTGTAGTGGTGTTTCCTTTGATGTTCATACCTCTCTCTCTCTTTATCTCTATTTCTCTATGGCTCATGATCTTCATCTTCTTCATTGAAGTGTCTTGGGTGATAGTCATGTCAATCATAAGTTTGACATCTTTTCCTATCATGATATCTATACCTATGTTCTCTTATATCTAAGTCCACCTACAATTGTAAGGATGAGGATGAAGTAGTGGGATAATGGTGCTAGCTAGTTCTCCTTTTGCAACTCTAGAATTTTTCCCTTTGTGATTCAGCAGAAGCTCTTGGCCTTGAGTCTTGTTTGTACTTAACATATGTTGCTTACCTTCTAGGTGTCTCTACTAAGGTTGAATGTAATTATACTTTGATAGGTTCCTCCAAATTAATAATAGGTGTTTGAAAATGGACTTCATGATCTTGGTGGAGTTTTTCTACTATAAATGCATCATCATCAAGCTATTCTAGGATGACAAAAGAGTTGATTTACTTTTCCTTGTTATCCACATGTTTAATCTCCATAGTAGCATCTCTATGCACTTATGCCTTTGTGGGTTGGTAGGGTCTTATCATGTGTTTGGTCACATTGTATCCTTCTTGCACATGACTCAAATTCATCCCCCTTAAAGTTGTTTGAAGCATTATATGTGTGAAAGGCCTTGGAGGCAAAACGATGTTGCCCTGTAGGTCTCTCCATATTAACCGCTCATCTTGATGAAAGATGAAGGTGAAATAAGGATAGTAGGGATCATTGTGAGTGTATGATATTCTTGTTTGCATCAGCATACTCTAGTGTTCATCCTCATTTATTTTGTCATTACCCCTTTTCATCTCTTTAGCATGTGATAGTTGGCTTTAGTTGAAGCTATGGTATGTGTATGATGCTTTGTTAAATGTGTTTGTTTGTTAGAATTATTTAGAAATTAGGAAAATTAACTTTTTGATTCTTAATACAACAAATTTTGTAAAATCAATTGCTCAACATACAATGACACATCCTTGACAATAGTGCCAATGATGAGCAATGAAGCATCCAACACTCAACCATACAAGTCACAATTGTTTATGCATGACATGATCATAATCTGGAGATGGTCAATGTTATTATGTTAGTAATTGAGTTTAAGCTCATGATCGTTATCTTTCGACCTTGAGCTAGTGAGGTACAAGTGTATGGCTTACCTTTAGTAAGGCATACAATAACTGATATTGTTTAGCCACTAACACTCCTAGTAGTAAACATGGTGAAAATAGAAGTAAATGCTAAGTCTAAGTGATAACAGAAATGTAAGTATAGTCTAGCCTATAATTGATAGCAATGCCACCACTGGAATACCAGGTAGTTACACTTAATATTTGGAACTAATTATATCCATACCAATTTTACTAATGAAACATGTGAAGTAAAATACTAGGAAAAGTAAAGTAGTAACTAAGAAAATAAGGAAATTATTATAAGTAAACATAAAGAAAACTAAGTGATATTGTAATGATGGAAAACAACTTTAATCTTTATTTCCATGCATAAATTGTGTCCAAGTACAATTTATTTGAATAAAGACTTCAATTGACTATTTCACATCACACTGCAGGCATTCACACTATTGATAAATCTACGAAATGAAATTGCAAGTGTTTGGGTAAGGTATTGAATAAAAATTTATTGGATTATGTGCCCAAGTGTTGTATTTATAGGGCTGCACACATCGTTGATACAACGTTTGATGAGTGACAAGGTACCCCTACACCCAACCATACGAATCACTAAGGCATTACACACAATCTAGTCAAATTCCATGGACCTATAGTTATCTCATACACTAGTTCCTCTAGGGAGTGAAATGACATTGAGAACATTCAGTTTAAGTGTAATTGAGGTATATGAATTTTTGTCATTTTATATTTTATGGTTGTAATCGCCTACAACAAGAATAAGGGTAGAGTCGGTTGAAAACTAATGTCTATTGTCTATCTAGCCTAACACAAGTAACTGCCCCACTTTCTTGAACACATCTTGAACACATATAGCACTATTGGGCTACCAAACTGTAAGTGTTGCTAGGTTACCAAGTACTATATGAATGCTCGAAGTGTTCGTTCTCGTGTTCATTAATTGCTGGAAATAAATTACTTAATCAAATGCATCAAAGTAAAGAACAAGAAAGTAAAATGAAATAAGGAAAATATTAAGCTATTATCAGTGCTACAAGGATTGTCAAAAAATTTTGTTTTATTCTCGTCATGCTGCTACACTCAAGTATATTAGTGCTCGAACAAAGAACTATACATACTTTAAACTCCTTCTGCAGGTACTCGAAAAATATTCTAACTTTGAGGAAAATAAACTGCAAGGGCTTTGCTACTCTAACTAGAAAATCTCAACTATGATGATGACAACTTGTGCCCAAGCGTAGTATTTATAGACTCAAGGTATATAACTTGATGTTGGACATTTGACATTGGATCTAGGCCCCAATGTCACGTACCCAATGTCATGGTCGACATGAAACAGTGATTCATCATACCCCCACAACTGAATGAAAACTCATCCTCGAGTGTAGAAGAGAAGGAATAAGTTCTTTACAATATAACATATTGGGTAGGTATGGGATTATTGAATGATATGACAAACTGACTTAGATGAAATAGACATACAAATTCTGAGTACCTAAGTGTACAGAATTACAATTTTTACAACATTGGGTCTTCATGAGAAGCGGAGTGAACACCTAGAGAATATTGACATCCAACGCCTCTTCACAATAGGAGAATGAGAGAGAGAGAAGAGATCCTTTGATCATGAATGATCCTCATCATGTGGTATTGCTGCATCATCCTTGGCAAAGATAGTCCCACTTCTTATCCATGCTTCCTACCGCAATCACAACAGGATCATGAATTAGTATGTAATGTGTAACACATAGTGATTAAATGCCTTATCTTGTTGGTGGTTACACTTGGCTAAGTTGTCATTATGGTAGATTGGTTTCTTTAAGTAGTGTTAGCAGGAAGGTTGACAGATAGGGTAAAATAGATAAGTGGTCCACTAGATTGGAAAAACATTTAACACAAGAAAATATTTGAAGAGGGTATAGGAATTCACAATAATAAAAAGAAAATTTCACTGAAAACTATTGTGAGAATATGCACAATTGGATGTCATTGATGGGGTAAACAAAAAAGAATTTGATTGTGAAAATGTATAAGGATAAATAACTTAACTAACCTAACCAAAAAATATTCATGTGGATTCTCGCCAAAGTAGGCACAAGCCTTTTATGCCCTTACATAACTTTAAACCAAAGATTCCATGGGCTCTGTGGAGGATTAATGGTTACATAAGGTTAAGTACAAAAAATTGGAAATTACTAATTAAGAATTATGACACATCAAACTAGGACATTGAACCAAAACATGAAACTGGCAATGAGGTGGAACATGGAAAGCATACATAGATAAGAAAGAGAGAGAGTGGAATGGAGTTCCTAATTACGATCACATGAAGTCCCTTGTGGATTTTGTGGTTAAATGACTTGAAAGGATCCATCCTTAGTCCAAACCAAAGCCAACCACTTTTAGTGACTTTGCATCAACATTCTAAAACCAATCCATCCCCTGAGACACAAGAGTGCTCCCATAGAACAACCACCATTCGAAATTAGAGAAGAAGTAGGAAGTGAGGAAGGGACATAGTTAGAGGAGACGAGTCTCATAACCAGTGCTTGTAGCCTATTTATTCTATCTAAGGGATGTGCTTTAAATTTTCATTGTTTTTTTAAATGGAAACCACACCATGCAAAGACACATGCATTTATTTTGTCTAAAGGATGTGCTTTGAATCCTCATCTTTGTTTCTTTCTTTTCTTTTTTTCCTTTGATGAGAACCACACCATGTGAGGACATACGCATTTATTTTGTCTAAGGGGTGTGCATTGAATTTTCATCATTTTTTTAATGAGAACCACACCATGCAAGGACTTATTCAACTTCCTTTATTAATTGGCATGGAATGGTAAGAAATTCATGGAAATACACATGCACCTAGGCAAACAAAAAAGTAAAAAGAATACCAAATCCCCTTAAAGCCACATCCTATTCAAACCTTTGAATCCTTCCCAATTCTAGAAACTACCAAAGTCATAAATTTATTAAAATTTTATTAATGAAAAAGGGACTACATGTTTCCAAAATAAGGAAAATCATAGGGTGTGTGGATGGTGGATGTTGTGGACTCATTGCCTATTACATGAAAGAGAAATCATGTCCTAATTATCTGTAACAAAATTCAAAGCTAGAAACCAGACACCAATAATCAAATAACAAAAATAGTACATACCACCATCAAGTAATGCATTACCAATGTACTTGACACTTATTAAAAAAAAGTTAGAAAATCACACAAAATAAAAGAAAATATAGAAGAAAGTGTAAATTATTTAAGAAATATCAAACGTACTAACAATGGTGTAAAACATAAATTAGAAAAGATTATCAACATAAAAATAAAAAGATGTAAAACAAAGAACATGTAAAACAAAAAGTTGTAAAATGAAAAATGTGTAAAACAAAAAGTTGAAAAACTGAAGAGTTGCTTGAATGGTTAGCATGGTTGGCCATCTCCCCCACGACTAAGTTGAAAGGAGGAGATTTGAAATATGGAGCAAGGTTGTCCATCAGATGAGGTGTTTGTTGTGTTAGTTGGCATATGGTCATGGAAAGGTTTAATTTGTTGGATGTTGACCAGTTGTTTCTTGCTTGGGCTCTCAAGTTTATAGATCATCATGGCCCATAAAGGAAAAGTTTCATAAATGATATAAGGTCCTTCCCACAACATCTGGAGCTTAGTTCATTGAGGTATGTGTGTGGGGTTCTAATAGATAACCTTATCTCCTGGCTGAAATTTAATTTTTCTAATCTTTAAGTCATGAGGCTTTTTGTTATAAGACTTGTACAACTCATTAGATGATAAGGCCACTAATTGATTTTCATCTAGTAGGTTGAGATTCATTAATGTTTCTGTTGGGGCTAGACTTAAGTCAAGGTCAAGGTCACAAGTTGTTGAAAGTGTATGGAGTTTAGATTGAATAGGAACTGTTGGTAGTTTGCCATACACAAGCTCATAGGGAGAGTAGCCTATAGGAAGTTTCCAAGTTGAGAAGTTGGCCCAAAGGGCATCGTTGAGTTTTGTGCTCTAGGCCTTCCAATACTTGCTAACAATTCTTGTTAGTATTCTTGTGATTTCCCTATTGGTAACCTCAGCTTGACCATTAGCTTGGGGATGGTAAGGTGTTGTGAGTTTGTGTTCAACCCCTAAGCATTGCATGAGCTTTCGAAGAGTAGTGCTTGTAAAATGAGTTTCATTATTAGAAATCAATGCACGTGGCACACCAAACCTATTTACAACATTTTTTGTACAAACTAAGTAGTGGTAGAATATGTACAATCAATGATGGTTGTTGTTTATGCCCATTTCATACAATAGTTAAAAATGACTGTGATGTATGCCTTTCCATTTAACATGGGCATGATGGGACCCATGAAATCAATGCCCTATATGTTGAATGGTTCTAATAGTTGAATCCATTGTTGAGGTCCCTCCATTTGAGTAGTCATTCCACCATCTTGTTGACATCATTCATAAAAGTAGATGAAATGGTGAGCATCCCTAAATAATTTTGGCCAATAGTAATTGGCCATTAGGATTTTAATGATCACACATCTCCCAGCATAGTGTCCTCCATAAGGACCTTCATGAGCATCTTGGAGAATGCACAATTGATTAGCATTAGGGAGATACCAACGAACTAGTCCATCGGTGCACACCTTGTAGAGGTGTCTATTGATCTCCATAAAGTGCTTTACCTGGTGAAGAAATTATTTCTTTTAGTGGTCCAACCCTTGTGGCTTTTCTTGAGTGAGAAGATAGGTGAGAATGTTATCGTACCATTTTGGCTCATTGGGAATTTATTTAGTTATTTCTCTAACAAAGAAGAGTTCATCAAGAAACATATCAGGTAATTGGTTTTCATCCTCTTTGTCATCCCATCACAACCAAGACAAGTGATCAATGACCATATTCTCGGTGCCCTTTTGATCTACCATTGTAAGATCAAATTCTTGCAAGATCACCAGCCACCATATGACATGGGGGCTCACCGTTGGTTTGTTCATTGGAAGTGGAAGGCACTATGGTTTGTGTGCATAAACACCTTGTATCCAAGCACATAATGCTCAAAGTTTTCTAGAGCAAACACCATCGCCATCAACTCTTTTCCTTTAGTGGTGTAGTTCAATTGTGCACCCACAATGCTTTGGCTAGTACATGTGGATGTAGTATGGACATTTCTTATCATCTAACTACATTAGCATAGCTCCCAAAGCATAATTTGATGCATCCATCATGATGTGGAATGGTTTGGACTAGTCTGGTACTTGTAGGATTGGGGTTGCTACAAGTTTTTCTTTCAATTATTGGAATGCTTTCTAACACTTTGCAATTTAGACAAAGGGAGCATATTTCTTTATTAGCTTAACCAATTATTTTGTGATCTTAAAGAAATTCTCTATGAATCGTTGGTAGTAGCTAGTGTGTCCAAGGAATGATTGAACATCTTTAACTATTTTTGGCTAACAAGTTATTCCTTAGATGATCCTTATGTTCTTAGGATCCACCTCAATTCTTACTTTGTGTCCCAATACACCCTCTTAGACCATGAGGTGACTCTTTTGCCAATTGAGTCACAAGTTAGTTTCGACACATCATTTAAGCACTTTCTCAAGGTGGTCCAAGGCTTGCTCAAATGTTGCTTCGTAGGTGGAGAAGTCATCCATGAAGACTTCTACACCACTACCTATTTGCTGTTAAAATATGCTCAAGACCATGCATTGAAATGTAGTAGGAGCATTGCATAGACTAAACATCATCATCTTATGATATGCAAAAGTCCCCTAGGGACTTGTGAATGTTGTCTTTGCTTAGTCCTCCGATGTAATTTGGATTTGGTTATAGCCACTATGATCATCTAGGAAGCTGTAGTAGCAATGCCCTGATATTGTGTCAAGCACCTAGTTAACAAATGCCAACAAAAAGTGGGCCTTAAATGTTGCTATATTTAATAGCTTGAAATCGATGTAGAATGACCAGTTACCATCTTTCTTTAGTACAATTATGAGTGGACTAACCCACTCACTATACGTAATGTGATAGATGAACCTTGCCTTGAGGAGTTGCTTGATTTCCTCCTTGATGATTTGCTTGAATTTGGGATTCAACTACCTTTGTGGCTATCATTTTGGCTTCATGGCTAGGTCAGTATAAATGCAATGCTGGCATATCCTAGGATCAATCCTTGTGAGTTCAAGATATGACCAAGCAAAAGCTGCTAACCATCTTTCAACTACTTTTAATAGCATCTCTTTCTATTCTAGAGTAAGTCTTGAATTAATTATAACTAACTTATTATTTTTCAAAAATACATATTCCATTCCAGCCAATAGTTATTTAGTTCAAGGGGTTATTGCTTAAAGTTCTCTAAAATTTCCAACTCTCCCCAATAGGTGTCATTGTTTGTATCATCAGAGAGTTGGTGATGGACTTTCTCAAGTTCATTCATGCTTGTGAGATATTCACATGTCAGGCTCTTAACTGGTTCCACGCAAAGTGTGCTACTTTTTGAATCAGTAGTCAGCCACTGGGTGCCCTCCTATTTTGTGGCTACTACGTACAAACACCTTTGAATTTCTACTTCTAGTGCACACTACTTACATGTAGAGATGGATGCTTGGTTCATGGCCTAAAGTTTTTGCACACAATTGCACCTGCTATTACTATACACGATGCATGGAACTCTCCTCTTCTTAATCTTTCCAAATGCATTTTCTTTAGAAATTTCCAAGGAATGATCTTTGATGCCCATTCTTGCATCTATGGTGCTTAGCCATGCCCTTTCCATTATGATTAGGAAGTCCCCTTTGTAGTTCTTCACTTTGATTACTAGGAAGTTGGTAGGATAAGACCACCCATAGATAGCTATCACAATGTATTATACTAGTCCCAATGGAACAGTGATGGACTAGTTTGGAAATTCCAATCTGATGATGCTCTTCTTAAGAGGAGGTAGGTTCTAGGTAGTGTACATCTCATGAAAAATCTAATTAACACCAGAACCTAAATCAAGAAGATCCTTGCATGATTCATTCCTAGTAATCTGCAAATAAATTAGACTTCTAGGATCAGCTAATTTGCTAGGAAGGTTTCTTACACGGATCCAGTCAGACACTATGTGAGTAAGCATTCTAGTATGGATCCTTGGAAAATTTTGATTTGAAAGAGGCTTGAAGGAATTGGATATGGAGGAAGAGTTAGGAGCAGGGTTGTCAACCGTGGGTGTAGGTGAAGGCTTAGGTGGACTACAGGGTTGAAAGAAAGGTCTTTTCTTTGATTGGGCAATCGACCCCTCTGATTGATGATTGGATTGTAAATTAATAGCCCTCATAGCATTGCATTGTTGTGGTTAAGTAGGTAGTTCACCTTGCATTGTTAGAGTAGGTGGTAGCTATGCAACAATGGGAGGAGTATGTGCAGGGATAGGAGGAGGATAAGGATAAGAGGGTGTATCCCTTTTTTCATGTGGAGAAGAAGTTCGATAGTAATTAGAAGGGTGGTAGTAAGGCTGAATATTAGAAACGTGACTAGAAGAGTCATGTGGAAACATGGGATGCTAAACATGGTAACCATATGGATCAAGATGTCGGTAAGGGTATTGTTGCCCCAGTGGTGCAAACGCCCATGATTATGGTTGCTTCCATTATTGGTACTATTTGTATGATTGTGGTGGAGATCCACTTGGATAATATGATCATTGCTAGTGAAACTGCTAGAGATTACCTTGAGGATAAGGCAACCTTTTGGATGTTTGCCTTTGTGTAAGTCATAGATGTAAAGCATACACCCTAGACTCCTGAAGATGTGACACAATGGGGCAACATCCCTAAGGATGTTCATACTAGTCGAGATCACATTCACAACCATCATCTGATTCATTGTTCGCAACCTCTTCTATTATAGCAATTTTGCTCTTACCTTTGTAATATGCATGTTTAGCTTCTTTTTGCCTCCTGTGCTCATAGTCACTACCTTGTTCGTGGGACTCCTCAACAATTTTAAGGATAACATGAAATCGGCTATCCATGGAGTTCCTTAACTGATCAACCTTGATCATAAGTTCAGATTGGAATTGTTAAAGTGGCAAGACTTTCTTATGCATTCTTCATCAAATATGGATTTCTCTTCACCATCGTAGAATTGAACCTCCCACTTGAAAATAGAAGGATCGTAGTTATACTCTTTTGCACTTTCTCTTTTTCTTAGTTCACCCTCTTCTTTGGCAACCTACTCTATTAACCTTTGTACTTGATGGACAGTTAGTTCTAACAATTGCCCTTGGGTATAGATACCAATGGTTTTCCTCATTTCATTACAAAGCCTGTCTATAATGTGGTGGAGTTGAGCCAATTGAGAATAATCATGGCCAAGGCATTTTGTGCATCAAGGCATAGTATTGGCCAATGGAAGCATCCAAGGGTTTGTGTGCTCTTTGTTTCCACCCTTGAATTTTCTTCCTTAAGTTGGACACCTAGGAGTACATTTAATACTTATCATTGAACATTTCAAGCATGCTACTCCATCGTTTGATAGATTCCAATTCTAAGGATTGGTACCAGTTCTCTGCTTCTTTGATGAGTGTCTTGAGAAACAACTTTAGTTTCTACCACTCATTCTCTATGTTTTGCAAGGCACATGCATCTTGGAAATCTTGAAGATGATTCTATGGATTAAAGTTATATCCTCCTTCAAATCAAGAAATATTGTTCATGTTTAACCATTTGATCCAACTATCTTTCACATGCCTTGTTGGAATTCTGACTAACTCTGCAATGTTAAGCATACTTCAGGTAGTAAATAAAGGTTCATTGAGGCCTTGATCATGGTGCCTACAATTCCATCTACTACCCCTTCGTTCATGGTGATGTGCCTCTCTTGAATGTTTGCATCCATGTTCTTACTTGTCTCTGTTGTTCCTTTAGTTATTTTGGTCCCATTGATCATTGTGCTCATTTTGATCACCTCCATCATGATCTCACCTTTTGTGGTCACGATCAGAGCTGGAAGAAGAAGATGATGATGAAGGGGAAGAGGAAGTAGAATCAACATCATCATGGTGCCTACTACCACCTCTTCAATGATTATGACCATGATCACAATTGTGCTTCTTGCCAACGTCCCTATCTTGACTTGCCCCTCCAGATCCTTCTTGTTAATTGGATCCCTTACTACCAAAATCAGGATTTTGAACTATGGAGTGTAGGTTCTAGTTTTGACCTCCATTACTAAATTCAAAGAGAGGAGCATCATTGAGTGGAAAACCCATAGAGAAGGATTCCCCACTAGCTTGTTGGTACAACAAGAATAGAGAATCATTAAGCCCTTTTCCCTTCAAACATTCATAGTGTTGTTCTAGCTACCAATCTCATAGGCATTATGCTTCAATAGGATGATAATCCTTGGCATTGACATCTTCCATGATACATTCCCCATGGCAGTCTTGAAGACCACATTGTGCAAGCATTTGATAAAGCATTGCAAGAGTAGCATCAACAACACAATGTTGTCCTCCATGTCACACCACCATAGTTGTTCATCCTAGTGTAGGATGAAGGTAAAGTTTGGCACATACTCATCAAGATGGGTATATGTAATTTGATGCTATTGAGGCTTTGATGGATGAACGTTATTAGCCTTGGGTGGAGAAGCACTCCTATGAGAAGAAGACATTTTCAGTTAGTGAAATAAAAATCATAGTGTGCTTTGAGAATTTGTTGTAGTAATTGTAAAGTAAGATATGACTCTCATGCTCATTCCAAAGATTTAAATACTTACATTGGGTCCTAAATAGTGCACAAAACAACAAAAACATCCCTTGCAATGACATCAATGATGAGCAGTGAGGTACCCTTACACCCAACCATACGAATCACTAAGGCATTACACATGATCTAGTCGAATTATGTGGACCTATAGTTATCTCATACACTAGTTCCTCTAGGGAGTGAAACAGTGTTGAGAATGTTTGTTGTCTTCCCAACTATACTTGTGAGGCTCAAGGATATGATTTAAGTGTAATTGAGGTATATGAATTTTTGTTGTTTTATATTTTATGGATTTAATTGCCTACAATAAGAATAAGTGTAGAGTAGGCTGAAAACTAATGTCTATTGTCTATCTATCCTAATACAAGTAACTGCCCCATTTTCTTGAACATATATAACAATGCTAGGCTACCAAACGTTAAGCGTTGCTAGGTTACCAAGCACTATATGAATGCTCGAAGTGGTTGTGCTCATGTTTATTAATTGCTGGAAATAAATTGCTTAATCATATGCATTAAAATAAAGAACAAGAAAGTAAAATGCAATAAGAAAAATATTAAGCTATTATCAGTGCTACAAGGATTGTCAAAAGAGTTTTTTTTTATTCCTATCACACTACTGCACTCAGGTACATTGGTGCTTGAACAAAGAACTGTACACACTTTAGACTCCTTTTGCGAGCACTCGGAAAATATTCTAACTCTAAGGGAAATAAACTGCAAAGGCTTCACTACTCTGACTAGAAAATCTCAACTATGATGATGACAACTAGAGCCTATGCATAGTATTTATAGACTCAAGGTATACCCCAATGTCGAACATCCGACATTAGATCCAAGCCCCGATGTCGCGTACATGATGTCACAGCCAACATCAAATGGTAATTCATCAATGTCGTTACTATGATGTCATTTCATATTAAAATTTGACTTCATCAAGTAATTACTGAGGATATGTATATTCCACCTAACCTTCAAATGAGTGAAAGGAAGCCAAGTATGGGTACAACACTCCTAAAACAAAAACCCACAACAAATACTATGAAATATATATTTATATATATATTTGAAAAATTTAATCCCTTCAAACTAGATTTACAAATATTTAAACACCTATTTATACAAATAAAAATCATGATGAACAGTATTTCCAATTTTTTTTTTAAAAAAGTACTTTGATATGATAAAGGTTCCAAGTTATATTTGGAAACCATGAAAGTCATATCAGAGAATGCTTTATTCTTTATCATTATGGCAAAGGCTTTTTCATTACATTGTAATAGTGATAGTGGATATCCATTTATTACTATACTCCTTCAAATCCTTGAGATCAACATCCATTTCCCATTACTAATTTATGGTGTGGATCATCCCTAGTAACTCATAGCTTCTAAAGGATTGGCCATCGTTCAGTTGCAAGAGCTACCCTATTTAAACCAACAAATCCAAGGTAACTAAAGTTCTTGCTCCTTTTAAGGAGGTTGCATCCTAATTTTCTTTAACTACTTTATTGTCATCCTATAAATGTAATCCAAGGATCATCATCCAAAGATTAAGGTTGGAATTTTAAAATGTTTGTAACAATAAAAAAGAAGCTTTATATGACTATAAAAAATAGTTTAAAAATGTCATTCATATATACATAATGGAAAATTATTACTATTAATAAAACATATAGCTTTTTGTCATGAATGAAAATCAATATTTAATATATTATTAATAGTTTATTTTATTTTAAAATAATTTAAATCATAAAATAAATTTAAAAATCAAATAGATCTCTTTTAAAAATTTTAATAAATAATTATCATCCAAAGGGTAAATGCTCATCTTGTGCAATCCAAAATGTTAGTAGGCTAATTTGGCTATATATTTATGATATATCTATTATCTGGGTGAAAGAATCTTTTTGTTTTCAAATTCAAGAAATCCTAAAATTCATTCATTGAGAATTAATTTTAATGTTGAGTTAAAAAATCAAAATCACTATTAAATAATTCTTGTCATGGTAGTTAAACTTTAAATTTTGTGTTGACAAGTAGTTGAACCATTAGATACCTATAATAATTCTTTTGAAAAATTTTATCCCTTAATCTAATAACAAATATTTACTTTCTATGACAAAGTTATAGAAATATACATCCATAATAATTCCCATGAAAAAGTTGATATGTTAATTATTTATTTTTAATGACAAACTTCATCCAAATGGTAGTTGAACTCTCAATGAATATGAAAAAAATACTTTTACATCTTTTCAAGGCTCAAGTGGGTGGAGGATGATGATCAAGATATTCTTCTTATGAAGGTTGACTATGCTAAGGCCTAAAACAACATAAAGTGGGACTTTATTCTAAAAACCATGACCCTGAGTTCTTACATATGGTGAAATGATTATTCTCAGATGCTACCATGAGAATAGCCACTATCCATAGGTTAGTGTGGTAAGGATGTCCTCTTGCCCCTTACCTATTCATCATTGCAGTTGACTTTATTTTTCATAAGCTAAACTTTGATATTCAAAATGAAGTTCTCACTAGGGTTTGCCTCTCTTCACCTCAACATTAGCTTCTTAACATGCTATTCACCGACGATTCCTTTTTTTCTTATTCAAAACACTACTACTAATTTGAACTAGCTCTTATTCTGCGTGGAGCAATATTACTCATTCTTAGGTCCCACTATTAATTGGAATAAATATTCTATTTATAGCTTTACCAATAATTATATTCATGTGATCAATTATAATTAGAAGCTTCTTCAAGATTAAGATATCATTAAGATTCTAGGAATTTCCTTTTGTTTTAGAGGTTCTACTTGTGTTCTTTGGGAGCATGTTATTTTTTGGATTGAAAATAAAATTGAAAAATGGAAGAATAAACCCCTCACTCTAGCTAGTAAGTACCCTGTTTGTGAGTCTATCTATGCATCTACCCATGTGTATTATTCATTGTGTTGGGCCCCCTCCCAAGCTGCTTATCAGAAGCTTGAATGATTATTTCGTGACTTCATGTGATCCTCTAAAGATTCTCAAAAAGGCTTCCATCACATCGCTTGGAATATTGTTACTCTTCCTTAGAATAAGGGTGGCTTAGGTCTTTTGAACTCTTTTAAGTAGGGGATTACCTTAGTTGCTAAGTGGTTTTTTTAGCATCTAGATGCCCTGGACATTATTGGGACTCTCCTCCAATTAAGGCTTCAATAAGCGTTTCCCAAAAATAAGCCCTTCTGGAAAGGAATCCACTTTGTTAACTGGATCCTTTCCTCCCATAATATCATTATTCTTGGATCTCATGTTTTCAAAAGCATTTGGAGGGCTTGACAAATTCTAAACCATTATATAGATTGGACTAATATCAAGATCAACCCTACTCTTCTCTCTACGTCATGTTCATGGTGGTTACCTTTGTTGCCCATTCCCCTTGCCATTACAAATGGTAAGAGTGCTAGTTATTTCTCTAAGTTATCTTAGACTTGCTGATTAATGGATTTCTAGGGATTTTTTTAATAATTTGTATGGGGTGTCTAAAGCAATGCACTGTTTCTTAGCTTAGGTTTATACCTTTATTCATTTCCATTTGTATCTGGATGTTTTGATGCAAAGTACTTTTCATGTCCTTCAATGGATTAACAAGTTGAAACTTCTACCTTATAAGCCGCATGTCCCCTTTCAACTTTTACATGACTCATCAAGTATCATTCAACAATGTAGCATGTCTTAGCACAAACAAGGATTGGAACAATTTTGGATCCCCTTCTTCCAACATATTTTGAAACTACCAACTCTCCCTAAAATTAAACAGTTCCTTTGGTGTCTCCTTCACCAAGGTTTACCTATCAGCAAACGTCTTGAATATCTTAGGATTCATAGTCCTACTTGCCTTCTCTATGATGGTAAAGAGGATTTTGTTCATGTGTTTTGGCATTACCACTTTGCACAACACATGTGGACATGGGCTTCCAAAGTTATTCCATCATGCAAGCTATCTCAAGATGACATTATATTTGGCTTTTTAGTCACCACTTGTCTAATTTCAAATTTTTGTGGAAAGTTATTAGGCCTATTATTCTATATTATATCTGGGAGTGTAGAGGTGATGTTATCCTTCACATGATTGATTATTCCAATATTTGTCATCTAACTATTATGGAGAAATTGCAAATCTTCTCCCTCATTTATTTTCAATGCAAATCTCAAGCATCAAAGTTCAAAATGGATATTCATTAGTTGATTCATCTCTTGTAGCCCTAGGAAAGACCTATGATTTCAAGAAACCTTCTTCAACATGAATTGCTTCACAGAAACTTCCCTTCTTAAATTTGAGTGGAGTCACTAAATGGGAGTCTCTTTGTTTATTATTGGGCATTATCTACCTCATCCAATTTTCTACCAATATTTCTCTTGTATCAGGTCATTTGATCTTAGTATGGTAGTTCCCCATGTTGGGTTTCTTCCTTTTGCGATCAATTATTTATGAATATGTTTTCTAGAGTAACATCCCCAGTAATCAAAGTTTTCCTTTTTTATTTAGTCTACATGACTTTATGTGGTTTATGTATTTGTTACTCTTTTACTATTAATAAAAATTCTTTTTTGGGATCCAACACTTGCAAACCACCCCCCTCCCCCCCCCACTCCAGTTGGACCAAGAAATAACTTTTTTTTTTCTAAAAAAAAGCTAAGAGATGAACTTTTTGAGAGGAATTATTAGTTGGTTAAACTTTTTCACAAAAAATAAATAATTACGAAAATTATGTTAGGTAAAATATCAATTTTTTTATGAGAATTATTATATGGTTGGGTTATGGATGACAAATAAATATATCATAATACAAAAACCAATGCAAAATTTTAAGTTGTATATAAACAAAAACCAACTCAAAATTTTATGCTGAATAACTATTATGGCAGTAATTAACCATGATTCTATTTTTTTATAACATGAAAATTGATAAGCATTCAATTATTGCTAAATCAATTTTATAAATTAAAAATAAAAAAAGATCTATCCTTTTTATAAATTAATGATGAAAAAGAACTCATGTAGGTTGATGAAACATCAACAAGACAACTCAAATTACATTGATGCAAGTACATTGATGATGATGTAGGCATTACCTATATAAATGTGTAGATCCCTTGTGATGAGAGCACTTACTGTAGTAGTTATTTTACTTATTAGAGTGGTTACTTTAGCAGTTCCTCTACTAGGTATTCTAATTATTAGAGTGCTTACTCTAGCGGTTACTTTAGCAGTTACTCTAATTATTAGAGTGGTTACTCTAGCGATTACTCTAGTAGTTATTCTAATTATTAGAGTGGTTACTCTAATTATTAGAGTAGTTGCTCCTAAGCCTATAAATATAGTGCCTAGGTGCACAATTGGGAGGAATTCTTTTAGCAGTCAAGTAGCAAAACTCTTGTAGTTTGTTTGAAAGTTAAAGTATTTTCCAAGTGCCCATAGTAGGAGGTCTAAGTGTGGATGGATCTTTATTTGAGCATTGTGTACCTGAACACACCTTGTGTACGACAATAAAGATGAGATCTTTGATTCATTCTTGTAGCACTTGAGATTTTTTTCTTACGCATTTATTTTATTTTATTTTCTTATGCATTTATTTTATTTTATGCACTTTACATTTCTGTTATTAGCATAGTAATTCATTTTGATCAATTAAGCAAATTGTTAAATTACACAAGCACAACCACTTTGAGCATGTGTGTAATGGTTGGTAACCCAGTAACGATTAGCGTTTGGTAATCCTAGTAGTGTTACACTAGTTTAGGATGTGCACGGAAAGTGGGAATGGATGCTGGTGTTAGGATTAGTTAGAACTTAGTTAATGAGTAGTTAAGTTAAATTAGTCACTTAGTTACCTCTCTTCTTCCCTACTAGCGTAGAACATAAAAACATAAAAGCTATAAAAATCATATGCCTTAAGCATACTTAACCATACAATTGTGACATACAGGTAAGCTTGGGAAGACAATGATTAACCAACCTGTCCTTGTTCCACAAGGGCGCATAAGAACTTAGTCCTTGGAATTTGACTGGATCATTCATGAAACACTCATATTCGTATGGTTGAGCGTAGGGGTACCTTGCCACTCATCATTGGCACCGATGCTAGGGACTTAGTTATTTATGCACTAACTAGAACATAGAAAATCATTCACATCATTGGAATGAACCCTTAGGATTGGTTGAGAAAATAATAAACAAGAATACATTGCACACTAAATAGACAATTATGTCTCCTTCTTCATATGAAAGCACTCACCACCTAGGTCTGAAACAAGAAATAGTCAATGACGTAATACACATGATGTTGATTTGCCAGTCCCTCAACAAGTTTGAGTGGTATATATTCATCCCAATGAGTATATATTAGACTTTACCTTTATCCTTCATCAAGATGAACAATTGCGTTGGTGAGACTTAGAGGGTAACATAGTGTTACCTCATGATCGTTCAGTTCCAAGAATGCTTCTTTGTGCTCTCACACAAATTGGCATGCCATACTTACACGTAGAATACATTGTGCAAGACCATGACTCGAGAGAATACTGTTCCATGGAGGCACAATGTTAAAGGGACTTGTAACAGGAGAGACATCATAAGTATTTGAAGGGTAAGTGGTCCCAGGATGTCCCACATGTCTTAAGAAAAAATGAGGGTGGTGAACCTACCTCAGGTAGTCGCCCACACAACAATGTTCCTCCCCTTGACTTTGGCCAAGGGGTTGTGTATCAAAACCTTCATTCCACTATTCATAACCCAAGTTCTGATACCCATAGGCATGAAGGGTCCAAAAAAGGGACATGGACACATGATAAAGGTGGACATTCTGATCACAATTGCAATCAAGGCTATGACTGTTGAAGAGAAGGTAGCAGAAACCATCATGATGATGGTTCTCCTTCTTCTTCCCCTTCATCATATTTTTCACCCTCTCCTTCAGTATCTAGACGTAGTTATAAGGAAAAATACCATGGGGATAAAGGTAGGCAAAGTGGAATTCATAGATGAAATAGCTAGAAAAGGGGACAAGGGCACTCTAGAGAATCAAAACATAGAATAAAGGAGAGTAGGGAACAACGTAGGCATCATAGACGCCATGGATGAAACGATCACGATGAACCCCTCCATGCTAATTGAAGTATGTTGGACATAACTAAGGCTGTTAGAATTCTAACAAGGCATTAGAAAGATACTAGGATTAAGAGATTAGATATGAACAACATTCCACGATTTGAAGGGGGATACAACGCTGATTCTCAAAATCATTTACAAGAATTCCATGATGCGTGTGCCTTACAGAACATAGAGAACGAATGGCAAAAACTAAAGTTATTCCCATAGATATTAGTTAGAGAAGTGGAAAGTTGGTACCGGTCTTTAGAACTGAAATCCATTTGTAGGTGGAGTACTATGTTAGAACTATTTAATGACAAGTACCAAACGTACTCCCAAGTGTCCAACTTGCAAAAGCAAATCCAAGGTTGGAAACAAGCAGGACATGAAACCTTGGATGCTGCCATGGGGTAATACTATGCACTATTACATCATTTTGATGACCATGGTTATTCATAAAGGGATCAACTACGCCATCTCATGGATGGGCTTAGGCATGAAATGAGAAGAACCCTTGGGCTTATGCCCAAGGGAGACTATCCAAGCTTAGGTCCCATCAAATTCAAAGACTATTAAAGCAAGCTGCTAAGGTATAAGATGAGCTATGGAAGAGAGAAAGTGCATAAGAGTATAACCCAGATCCTTCCTTTCAAAAGAGGGGAGTAAGATTTTGTAAGGATGAAGAAGAGTCACCACTCACAAAGATGGTGAAGAGGAAAACTTTTCCTATCTAAAAGATGACATTAGAAGTTTTGGCAAAGGTAGAACAAATGTGGAATTCCCTAGACAATAGATTTCAAACTATTCTTAAAATAGTAGAGGAGTCTAGAGAGCAAGGTAGTGAGAAAAGAAAAAAGAAAGAGGCTAAACATGCATGTAGCAAGGATAAGGGCAAAGTTGCCATCATTGAAGAGGTTTTGGATTCAGAAATAGACAATGATAGTGGATGTGAGATATGTCAATATGACCATCCTGAGGGATGCTCCCCTATAATCTCACATCTATAAGAGTCTAGGGTGTATGCACTCAACCCATGATTAAAAAAAAGGCAAACACCCTAAGGTTACCTTATCCTCAAGGTAACCCAAGATAGTTCCACCAACCCTTAATGTATTATCCAAGTGGAACTCCACTGCAACCAATTGAGCAATATCAACAGTGGCAACACCCACAATTATGGGGAATGCCACCACCAAGGTAACAGTATCCTTACCGGTAACCTAACCCATATGGATATTACGTGTAGCAACCAATCTCCCCATGTGACTCTACTAATCACATCACTCCTCAACCTCACTACCAAGCCCACGAGTATTATGGAACTCCCTCTTCTAGGGGTGATATTTTGCAAGCATATCATCCTTCTCATCTAGTCACATCTCTTCCACCAATAGCTCCACTAGCATCTACTTCAACTATGCAGGGTGAAATCCCTACCCAGCCATAGCAACGTAATGCCACAAGGGCTGTTAACACTCAACCTACTATTGGTTTCAACAACCACATGAAGAAACGACCTTTCTTTAGAACCAACAGTCCAACCAAGCCCTTGCAATCACAAGCAGCTAATTCCTTAGACACTTTAGTATTAATCAAAACTTCAGAGCCTCCTTTAACTCAACCACCACACTCAACACATATGGTCATGCTAACACATGTTGTCACTAATTAGATCAAAGCTAGCCATCTTCCCAGAAAATTCTCTAATCTTGGGAGTCCTCTAATATATTTACAAATCACTAGAAATGAACTATGCAAGGCTCTTTTGGACTCAAGTTCCGGTGTCAACTTGATTTCTCAAGAAATGTACAAGGCCTGGAACCTACCTCCATTGAAAAAGAGCAACATCCATTAGAGTTGGCTGACCAGTCCATCATTGTCCCATTGGGACTGGTGGAAGACATTATTACCACTATTTATGGGTGGTCGTACCTAGCTGACTTCCTAGTGATTTAGGTAAACAGCAGTAAGGGGGATTTTCAAATCATAATGGGAAGAGCATGGCTAAGCACCATCAATGCATGCCTAGGAATCTATGATCTTTTCCCTAGAAATACCAAAGGAAAATACATTTAGAAAGATCAAGAAGAAGAAAGTTCCATGCATCGCATATAGTGACATAGGTTGTAATTGCATGCAGAGGTCATGGTTTGTGCAAAGTTTAGCATTGCCTACATGCAATCAGTGTGCACAAGTGATTAACATACAAAGATGCTTGTATGTAGCAGCCACATGAGAAGAAGGCACCCAGCGGCTAATAGCTGATCAAGAAAGTAGTTCAATCATATGCATGGAGCAACTGAGGGTTTGACTTACACTTACATCGCTAGCATAGATGCATTAGAGAAAGTCCACCACCAACTTCCAAACTTTAACCTCGAAAATGTCAACTGGGGGAAGTTGGAAATCCTTGAGAAATTTAAGCAAGATCCCCTCAAGTTAAAACCATTACCCACCAGTATGGAATACATGTTCCTTAAAAATAGAAAGTTAGTAATTATTAACACTAAGATTGCTCCAAAATAAAAAGAGAAACTGCTGAAAGTAATAAATCAATGGTTGAAAGCCTTTGCTTGGTCATATCCCAAATTAACTAGAATAGATCCTAAGATATGCCAACATAGAATTTACACTGACCCCTCCATGAAGCCTCGAAGACAACTGCAGACGTGTTTGAATCCAAAGCTAAAGTAAGTAGTTAAGGAAGAAATTGAATAGCTTCTCAAGGTTGGGTTCATATACCCCATTGCTGATAGTGAATGGGTTAGCCCCTTAGTTATTGTACCTAAAAAGGAAGGCAAATGGAAGGTGTGCATAGATTTTAGACTACTAAATATGGCAACATTCAAAGATCACTTTCCATTTCCATTTGTCAACCAAGTCTTAGACACCATCACAGGGCATTGCTACTATAGTTTTCTGGATGGATATAATGGATATAATCAAATAAAAATAGCCCCATAAGACCAAGCCAAGACTACATTCACCAATCCTTGGGAAACATTTGCATACCAGCAGATGCCGTTTGGCTTGTGCAATGCCCCTGCAACATTTCAATGACTAGTTCTAAGCATATTCCAACAGTAGATAGGGAATGGCGTGGAGGTCTTTATGGACGACCTCTCCACTTATGGAGAAAACTTTGATCAAGCCTTGGACGAATTGAAGCAAGTGTTAAAAAGATGTGTAGAAACCAATTTGAGGCTCAACTAGTAGAAAATCCATTTGATGGTCCAAGAAGGTGTAGTACTAGGGCACAAAATCTCATACATAGGGATAGAGGTAGACCCCAAGAAAATCAAATTATCCAAGGACTTACCCATTGACTAGAAACTATCAAATATATTCAGTCATTCCTTGGACATGCTGGCTACTATAGGAGATTTATTGAGAACTTTTCAAAGGTTTCCAAACCATTGGTGGAATTAACAAAAAAGGATGTACCTTTCGAGTAGACCAGGAAATGCAAATTATCTTTCTAAACTTTGAAATATAATCTAGTAGAAACACCCATTCTACAAGCTCCTGATTGGTCCAAACCATTCTATATCATGACTAACGCGTCCAACTATGCTTTAGGCATCATACTTACATAGTTAGATGACCAGAAGCATCCTTATTACATCCACTATGCAAGTAGAAGTATTGTTGGTGCACAACTTAACTACACTACCACAGAGAAAGAATTAATGGTTGTAGTATTTGCACTAGAAAAGTTTAGACACTATGTATTAGAATATAAAGTATATATACATACAGATCATAGTGCAATTTGGTTACTCATGAATAAGCCAATGGTAAGCCCTCGTATTTATATGATGGCTTATAATCTTACAAGAGTTTGATTTAATGATGATAAATCAAAACAGAGAATGTAGTTGCTGATCATTTATCTTGATTGCAATGGGACAACAAAGAGAATGAGTATCCAATTTCTAATGATTTCCCTAATGAATTCCTCTTTGTTGGTGTAGTGAATAATCAATCATCCATAGAGACAAATTAGTACAGTAGCATTCTTACCTGTCTCCTCACCCAAAAAACACCACAAGAGTTAAACCTTAAGAAGAAACAATAGTTTCTTCACCGAGCCAAGTATTTTATGGAGATCAATGGGCAACTTTACAAAGTGTGTTCCAATGGATTGGTTGGATGGTGTGTTCTTGATATAGATCAACTACGAGTTCTCCAAGATGCTCATGAGGGTCCTTGTGGGGGTCATTACACTGGGAGGCAAATGACCATCAAGATCCTACTTGCAGGATATTATTGGCCTACATTATTTCGGGACATCCATCGTTTCATCCAATCTTGTGAGTGCTGTCAATATGATGGGGGAATGACTGCTAAAATGGAGGATCTGCAACAATGGATTCAATTGTTAGAACCATTTGACATTTGGGAAATTAATTTCATGGGTTCAATTGCACCAATGTCCAATGGAAAAGCTTATATTATTGTTGTCGTTGATTACCTAAAAAAATGGGCTGAAGCAGCTATTGTTAAAGATTGTACATCATCTACAGTTGCACGATTTGTTCAACAACAAATCATAAATAGGTTTGGTGTACCATGTGCACTTGTTTCAGACAATGGTACACACTTCATAGGTGCAAATTTTTGGAAATTAATGCAACGCTTAGGGGTTGAGCATAAATTGACTACACCATACCACCCCCAAGTGAATGGTCAAGCAAAAGTCACCAACAAAGAGATTACGAAGATATTAACAAGAACCATTAGCAAGTTTAGGTGAGACTGGAGCACTAAATTGAATGATGCTATTTGGGCGTACTATTGCACATGGAAACTCCCTATAGGCTACTCTCCCTATGAGTTAGTGTACGGTAAATTACCAATGCTTCCCATTCAAACTAAGCTTCATACACTATCCATAGCATGTGACCTCAACCTTGACCTTGATCTAGCATAGAAAGAATGGTTGGTAACACTTACTTTGCTAGATGAAAATTGACTAGCTACCCTGTCATCTAATAAATTGCACAAGGCATTCAATAAACAAAGTCATGACCTAAGGATTAGGAAAGCTAAATATCAATCGGGAGATAAGGTTCTCTACTAGAATCCCACACATGTGCCACAATGTACTAAATTTCAAACACTATGGGAAGGACCTTATATTATTTATGCAACTTTTCCTTTAGGGGCCATGAAAATATACAAACCTGAGAGCTTGGACAAGAAACTGTTGATCAATGTACAACAAACCAAACATTTCCATGAGCTTAGGATAGCCAGTACACATACTACCTCTATTGATGGACAATCTTGCTCACTATTTCAGATCTCCTCCTTCCAACTCAGTCATGGGGGAGATGGCCACCTATGCTAACTATTCCAGGCCCTCAGTTCTTTTTGAATTTTTTTTTACACATTTTTTGTTTTACAAATTCTTTCAACTTTCTTATTTTTGTTTTACACCATCATTCATGTTTTTACTATTTCTTTTTTTACTTGATTTACTTTTATTTGTAATCTAATAAGTGCTCATGATGGTGGATTGAATTATATCATATAAATTGCTAATGTTTGGTTTTTACCTTTGAATTATGATGTTGATATTAAGGTATGGCTATTTTGGTAAAATAGGCAATGAGTCCATGTCGTCCACTCATCCATATAACTCTATGATCTCATTTGTCTTGGAACTGTACAGTTCCCTTTTTCTAAGTAAACTTGTTAATGAATTGGTGGCTGGGTATTTTTCAAACCAAGGAAAGACTCAAAGGATGAAAAGGGTGTGACTTCAAGGGGATTCGATGCATTGGTGTTGGCCATTCTCTTGGGTGCTTGGATGCTTTTTCTTGGGTTTTCCATCTTGCTCTACTTGGGATGATGGTCACTCTTTGTGAAGGCATTCTTGTTGCTTCAAGAGGATGGATTGGCTAGGTGTATTAATGTGAGGTCACTGAATGTGGTTGGTTT
>MNCI01031489.1:0-66525 GCA_015680685.1 Gnetum montanum
AGAAGACCACATTCTAAGTAGATTTGTTCTACTCGAAGTGTTAGTATTAGACAATGGACCTGCCTTCAAATCTAAAGATTTTTTCAAATTGGCATTAGAAAAATCTATTTTCTTATTTTCCTCATCAAACTATTATCCTCAAGGAAATGGCCTAGCAGAATCCACTAATAAAAAGCTTATATCAAGAAATCGATGGATGGGAATCCAGGAAATTGGATCAATTATCTACAATCCACATTATGGTTAAATTGAATTAGATTCAAGAGAGCTATTGGGACATCACCATATAACTTAGTTTATGGTTTGCCAGCAAGAATTACAAATAAGATTGTAAGCTCAGCTTCTGAATTCGTACAATGATATAGTAAAAAAACTGATAAAGATAGAAGTTTCATGACTTTGCTTATTAAAAGAGAAGCTAAAGTAAATAAAGAAAGGGATAATTTATTACAGAATACCTCTCAAGTTAAAAGATGGTTTGATAGGAAAGCTTTAAAAAGAACTTTCAAGATAGGAGACCTTGTTCTATTATGGAATATGAAGAAACCTAATAAGTTTACACCAACATGGATTGGTCTCTTTCAAATTACAAAGCAATTCTTAGAGGATACTTACAAATTGTCAAATTTGGATGGCATGGAGTTGCAATTTCCATGTAGTGTTTTGCATATAAAACATTATTTGGGACAATTGCATATAGCTTGAAGATGTCCTTACACAAAATAATATATGTATATACTATTAGGTATAATATTACTAGGAATATAGTATTAATTATTATGTTTAATTATGCTATTGGTATATAGTTAGACAAGTAGATAGCATATTATAATAATAAATGTATTTAGAATAAATTTATTTCAATTAGAAAATAGTTTTCCTTCAAGTGAAGCAAGTGGAAGCCTACAAGTGAAACAAGTGGAATCCTACAAGTGTGACAAGTGGAGAAGATGACTCATCCACCACTTAGTGAGGATTGTAACAAGTGGTTAAAATGCCTAAGAAAAAGAAAAATTGGTTGAAGACTCTTTGGGGGAATTTTAAATTTCTAGCACCTATAAAAAGAGGATTGGGTTTCCTAAGATTTCCTTATCTTCCAATTCAAGTTGAGTAGAGAAAGTAAAAGAGAGCTAATTTAGAAGAGGAGATGGAGTTTAGGAGAACAATGAGAAAGCCTTTTATTCCATATGTGATGGGATGTTTCCCTAAACATGTGTTGAAGGCTTACTTGAAAGCTAGATCATGTGGAGCACTGAAAGAGTGTCCTTTCATGGATTGGTTGTCCGATGAATTTTCATTCCTCATAAGAGGTTTGGAGATAGAGTCAAATGTTTAGGGGCAATATCAAAATTTCACCCAAGAAGAGAAGAAAGGAGAAGAGCAACCAACCGATGAAGACTCATGGGCATGGGAAGAAGCATTCGTATCTCAAGAGGAAGATGAAGGACCCAATGAAGAAGAATAGAAGAGCTCATCTGAAAAAGAAAATGAGAAGACTGCTGAAGAAAAAGTTCAAGTACATCAAGTTGAGAGCTCCACCAAGGCAGAAAATAACAGAACAGCCTTCATCACATCAGAAATTGCCTATGAGACAGTTAGAGAGATGAGGATTCCTACTAGAGTAACCCTCACAATTCAGTTCCCATCTCAAGAATAGTCCATAAAGGACTTGCTAATGTAGAGTTTTTTGTTTTTCTTAGGAATGAGGTTTTTATACCAGCAAACCTTATGTTTGATGGGAATTTTCCTCCAAAAATATTTCTATTCAGTTGTAAAAATTCAATGAAAGTTTCAGTATGTTTCAGTTTTAAAATGGGGCTGCATAAATTTCCTTAAGCTTTTAGGGGGCAAAAATGTTGCCACATTTGGCCATTTCATGGAATAGAAAAAGTAAATATTGGAAAAATGCAATGGTAGAGAACATGATTAAAATATGAATGATATTAATTCTGCTACACTTCCATTGTTTTTATATACAAGAAAAAATAAATATTCAAATAAAAAATACGATGGTTGTCTTACTGATATGCAAAATCCTGAAGGTTTCATTTGGATTGATGTGGATGAACCTATAGTAAAAAAAAAATAAACAAAAGGAAAAAAGAAGAGGAAAGCAAAATCCAGTGTCATTTCTCTATGAAAGCTTCCCAGAACATTGATTTCTCGGCAGATTAGATTTTGCGAGTCATAGAAAAGAGGGATATGAGAACAAAGGGATAAGTTCTCTCAAAGAAACCAAAAGTGTTAAAGCAGGATAGAAAGAAAGAAGGAGAACCCGTTCGTGTTTGAGAAAGAGCACCATTTGCAACGCTTCTGGTCAGAAGTTGGCAGCATTACTGTAGTGCCAATTTTTTAGGAAAGCTCCAACATTATACCACAATTGGGCAAGGTGGAGGCTAGCTACATTCATATGAAATCCCAAACGCTTCTTATTCTGTAGACCATGGATGCTCACTGGTACCTCTATGTTCAATAAGGGACAACAAGGATTGGATTTGATTACAGGAATAAGCTTTTGGAAAACATTCAGGGAGGCGCACATGTATTTTGGAAGACACAAATGGATGAAAGCAGTGGGGAGAGCCAGGATTTGATATGACCATGGAGCTCTTCAAACCACCATCTCCACCAATGTCACATTAAATCTGGAAGCCCTTCAATATGCACCAAAAGAAGCCCGAAGTCTCCAACAACAACGACCAATACATCTACGACGATCAACATGACTTTAAACCCCTGGAAATCCTTGATCTTGGGGTTTCCATCACCAAAATTTCTCAGGGAGAAATGATGGTGCCTCACTGAAACAGCCATGCCACCAAGGTGTCGATCATGCTTAGAGGTAGCAAAAAATTGTAGTTGGCCATCGAAAATCCCTCTTATCCTGCTTTCCAAACATGGTCAGAACAAGAAGAAGAAGAATGGGAATGCCAAGAACATAGTGGCAGGGCCTTGTTTTGTAGTGGTGATAGACCTGTATCAGCCGCTGAGGTAGTACATCACAGTGCACTACTTGGGGCCAGAAGTGGTGGAAGTGGAGGATGATTTGTAGGCTGTGAAGCAGCTGCGTGGCGAGGTGGAGAAGGGAGCCTCCTCAGATTCATCAGAGGCACGGCGAGATGTGATGTAATTTTACTATTACGTGCTCTGTGTCACAAAAATGTGGTTTCTGATTTTTGCAGAGAAGGAGCACATCCACACCTTGACATTCACATGGCATGACACCTTCAATCCTCAAAAGCAGACCTTGCAGTAGAACATTCATCTTGGAAAGGCCGCGATCAATTGAACACCACATGGAAAAATTACCGAATGCAACGGTAGGACGTTGTTTTACGGTGGCAGTTCACATATGGTTTTAGTTGAAATCAGCACTAGGAATGGGGTAGAGTGTGTGTCCATTTCTACAGGTTTTGCATAGAGGCAAGAAAGGAAAGAAACGAACCAACAGTTGAAGAACGATCGACCAGCTGATTACTCCCGCCGTTCTTGCAACTGTTACTTATTATCCGTGCAGAAATTTACTAGTAGTGGGTTCAAAAATAAATAAATAAATAAATAATAATAAGGTGCAGGGAAGTGCAAACGAAGATGATTTATTTAAATTGTAAATCTCAGCCTTATTGACTCTAAAGACTGTATAGCCGCCTTCACCCACGTTTACACTAAGGTATACGCTGAATTATCTTCTTATTACCACATGTTTATGAAATTACTAGGGCATCGATGGTTAATGATATTTAACAATTGGAAACTTAAAAAATGACAATTGAATGAAGCTCCTATAGTATGAAGACCTTGTCTTTAATTTTGAATTGAGACTTATGAAAGAAATATTTGTAAAATTTGTAAAGAAACATGCCAATAGTAGCATGATTTTCTCCTAACTTCCCAACTTCCTAACTTGTTGGGCAAGTAAGATCTCCTAACTTCTTGGGTAAGTTATAACTTCGTTACTTGGGAGAGAAGTTAACTAAGATATTTTGGAATATCTAACTACCTTTTGAACCCTATAAAAAGGCTTTAGGGGTTAGAAGAAAGATATATCACACTTGGGATCACACTTGGGATCTTGGAGGAGCATTTGTAAAGAAGACATTGTGAAATATTGCTTGTGAGATGACTTGCTAAAGACAACATTTCAGACTCTTTGTCATAGTCCTGTGAGTTATGCTTATGATTTTTTTATTTTGTTTAAATTTTTTAGATAGTGTTTTAGATAGTATCATGCTTGGCATGTAATTTTGGGAGTTTTAGATTGCTCTTATTGTTCTTGTTACATGATAGAAAATTTCTATTAAAATTTTTCCATAGAAGCACTTATGTTTAAAAGCCTTAAGAGCATTTTAGTAGTAAATTTTATTATTGTGCAATGTATAAGAACTGCTATTGGGATTGTTGTAAGAGAGCCTATGCTTGTAGCCAAGCCATTGAACGATTCAATAGTCAAGAGGATTTAGAAAATCTTTGGTATTTTGATAGGACCAGAATAGCTTCTTTTATCTTTAAAGTGAATCTTCGTGGTATTTCAATTAGAAATTGTCAAGTCTTTTGAAGGTTCTGTTGAATGCGATTTTTGATATCCATTATCTAGCCAAAATGGAGTCTGATACGTGATAGTTTACACAGAAANCTCTAGGGAAAATTAGAAGTAGATTCACGGAGTTGTGCTCAAATGTTTTTGCAAAATTTTATTTGTTATAAGTAGGTATTATAAGGACCACATAGACTAGGCAATTGAGCAAAATAAGAACTCTCAACAACTCATAGTACTTTGCAAAGCTGGCTGAATCTCTTTAAGATAAGTCATTTGTAGTTTTACACACAACCCAATCATTTCATTTTTCACAACTGCACACCGCAACAGCACACACACACATACTCACATTAACTACTGAGTCTATTTGGAGGTATCTGGGCCTTGGTGTTCCCAGAGACCAGTAAGCACCTAAATCCTGTTCAAGGACACTCATTGGTAGTCGCATCCCAATGGTTGGCAACACTTATTTTTGCACTGTGTCAATGAGGCCGCGTATATGTAGTTATGTATACATAGGGGGCTACTTATACGGGGCTTAGTGTAGTGACCAAAAACATCGGTGGATGGAAAACATTGAGAGGTCGTCGGTCTGATAGTCTTAACCTTGGATCTACGCAAGGGCCGTGTTGGATAAAATAGAAACAGGGTGCCCTAAATGATCTGGTTGATCAGATAGGGACTTAGTCGGTGTTAATATAACCTTTTGCAAATGGATAATTTGAAAAGGAGACTTCTAGCTTAAAATAATGTAAAATGCAAAAGGAACAGAAAATGATGCAAAATGAACAGAAAACGGTGTAAAATGTGATGACAAGTAGGAAAGCAAAGTAAAATGCGGTTAGAAAAAAATGCACAAAATGTAGTTAGAAAATGCACCGCTTCAAGATTATGAATTTACTCTATCAAGGTGGATATAATTGATTGCACGGTGCTGGGGGAGCACAGAGATCCCAAGAGTAACCAAGATGTTTAGAGCAAGACAACTATATGCTTGAACGTGGACTCGAAAGTCAACAATGCAAAATGCTATGAGGATAGCAGGAAAGAGCAAAACAAAATGCCAAATGAGAGTGCTAACTATTTGTAGTATCAAACAAGATGTTTACAATACTCAGGGATACAATGCTAACTTTTTCCTTGCTAGCCAACCAATTCCCAATCCATCCCTCCTCCTTTGAGCATTGCTTATTGGGGTATTTATAGGATCAAGGGTACGTGAAGGATGCAGTTTGGACACCACTTTTCCTAAGCCTGCGTTGACATTTCTATGCTGCATGAACATGCATGACCATTGGACAAGCTTGCCATGCTATAATTACGAGCCTGCCACACTGTAATTGCGCTGTTAGAGCTTGGAGATGTGTGCCAACGGTGTAATTAGGTAAAGTGCATTGATGTAGCACAACTGCTTGCTACACTTTGCCATGCTTTGTGGCATAGCATTTTTGGTGTAGCGTAGCATCTTGCTACGCTATGCTATGTTATGTAGCATAGTGTAGCATAGCCACTAGTTTGAAGCAAAAAATTGCATTGCATCCTGCTGCATGTGCAAACTTTACCTTTTGCAGTGCTTTGACTACTTTTGGCATATTTGCTACGCTGTGCTATGCTATGTAGCGTAGCAGCTAACCTCAATCACGAAAATGTGCAAACTTTTCCTTTTGCATTATAAAACTCGCAAACTTGCTAATCCTGCCCTTTGAGATGCCTTTTGTTATTCCCGCAAAGTTCCTACACCGTGCTAAGCTACATAGCGTAGCAACCGACATGGCCTACTTTTTTTGCTAAGTTTGCCACTTTCTAGTAAAGGAGCCATTGCTAAAGGAATTGGAGTCAAGCGAAGCAACTATTTTTTAAGGCCAAAGCTATTAACTGAGTAAATTTGAAATCACTAAGTAAGTCGAGACTTCTTGTCTTGCTCTTGCTACACTGCGTGGTGTAGTGTAGCATAGCATCTTGTCTTGCAATACTTTACAATTGATCGCTTAAATGACTATCTTCTGAAGCTTGCTACGCTACACAGCATAGTGGACTCTTCAACTAGAAAACTTGCCAAACTATTTTTTGCATTTTGAGCACCACCAATAACTCTCCACATCGTTTCTATGTAGGCTATCAGGTGGAAAAATTACCCAGCTAGAAAATTTGCCATACTATACAACCAAAAACCTAGAGTGTCCATCTCCTAATGAACTACCATGACACTACTTAAAGTTAGGAAGGCCCGATGAAGCAAGGATGCCTTGAAAATTTAGGGTGTTTCATTGGCCCCTCTTTGTCGACGTTTGGAGGATGAGCTCGAGAGGAGTCAAATAAGAATATGAAACACAATAGAAGATAAAATGCTAACTTCATTATTCGGTGATCGTCAAGACGTCACTCAGCTGTGCTTCAGAGTGTTGCATTGGTTTTTTGTAGGGGGGGGAGGGGGGGAAGGGACTAAGTAGGGAGGAAGAAGGTTCAAGCAAAGGGAAAAGATGATACTTAGTAGAGTTCCTCTTCGGAGTGCTCATGAGGGAGTTGTTCGTGTGGTCATCTTTACTTTCGCTGACCTTCGACCTCTCGTTGAAATGTTTGGAGAGGGTGATTGTGAAACAACTTACATGCCATTTTTTTAGGTAGGTTTTTTTTATGCATGTGAGCTATTGATCTCTTACACTTTTGCCTTTTGTTGTTTTTCTATTTACATTTGTGAAGAACCTTGTTGTAGGATAGGTGTTTCTTTCCTAGGATGAGTTGTGTTACATTCGTATGGGGCTTTAACCTACCTACAAATGCTTCTCATGTGGTGGAGCTGTGTTACGCATGTCATGGACTTTCCGGTTGAGCAAACAGGAGGGCTTAATAGGCTTTTGGAAAAGATTTGTAAAAGAGGGGAGTGAGTAGAAATTTCAAGTGCAAGAAGTAAGGTGAAGGGAAGGAGCTTGTAAGGTAGGATAGGATGTGCACTCTAAAGTAGCCAAGATAATCAAGATAATCACTTCACAATGTTGTAGCATTTGCTATTGTGGCGAGACATACCTTCAGTTGATGCCTCTCTGGAACACACCCTACAAACACAATAGAGAGAAAACTAGAAGAAATAGCCATGATGTAAAATTAGGGCAAAGGTCTTACTTGCTACGGACATTGTTGAAGCTCTTGGACATCTTTGTTAGTGTACAGTGTTCAAAGTAGGAAGGCTAGCACCAACCTTGGTAGCATAAACCTAGAGGAGTGGGTCTCAAAGGAGTGGGGAGTTACCATGAACGCAGATGCTAAAGGATCCCTGCCTAAGGAATGCATTCTTAATTCAGCTATGATATCAGCTACCACATAGCTAAACATCATTTGCGCTCAGACGCTGGTAGGGAGCTGGAGGATAACAATATTGTGGCTAGGCCACAATACTACTGGAACTCCAGTAGTAGGCACTGACCAAATAATTTCCATCAAGGCAATGGGCCATGACGATGGTAGGTCTAGGGGATCAGTCAGATGTCATACGACATCTCTAGGGGATCAGCAAGATGCTAGGAGCAACAACATTGCATATGTTCCAAATTGTATTCTCATCATACTATGAAATGCACTCTAAAACTGCAACATCCCACCCCATGTCAGCACCATGCATGCTCATTTTATATGTACTCGGTGTAGATGCATGCTGGGGATGTGCCATGAACCCAGCTTAAGGTCTTGGTAGACCATGTGCTTCTTTAGGGTTCCAGCAGACCGTTGTGCTGGTTTAAGGTCCTAGCAGACCGTACATGCTAGTTTATACTCATAGCAGACTAGTTGTACTAGTTTATAGTCATAGCGGACTAGCCATGCTAGTTTATAGTCATAGCAGACTAGTTGTGCCAGTTTTACATCGTAGCAGATGAGTTGTGCCAGTTTATAGTCATAGAAAACTAGTTGTGCCAATTTTACGTCATAGCAGACAAGCTGTACCAGTTTATAGTCATAGCAGACTTGCTGTGCCAATTTTACATTGTAGTAAATGAGCTATGCCAATTTTACGTTATAGTGGATGATGCTTATTGTTGCCAGTTTTATGTTGTAGAAAATAATGCTTACTATGTTCATGCTTCAGATATAGTATGGCTTGAGATATGAATGATTCACTAGATTTGCAAACTCATTGCCATACATGTCCACCAGCTTGAAGGCTCCATTCCCAAAGGCTTTAGTGATCATGTATGGGCCTTCCTAGTTAACTAAGAGTATAGATTTAAGTACAAGGTCTCCCTTCTGTATTTATCATTGATGTCGATTTGCATGATATTTTTAATATTGCTTACTCTAGTAGTGCTCTATGTGGCTCAGCGTTTGTGCGCGCTCCTCCTCTATTGAGTCAAGGTCAATAATTCTCAATTTGTTGTTCTAGGCTTCACTCACAACATCAGATAGGATCATCCGGAGTGATGGTACCTACAACACAAGAGGCAACACAGCTTCAAATCCATAAACAAGACTGTAAGGGATCTTACTCATCGCAATCCTGCATGTCGTTTTGTAGGCTCATAGAACATAGAGGATTTTCTCATGCCATCACCTCTTGCTATTGTTAAGCATCCTTTTCAGCAAGTTGATGATGGATTTATTTGTAGCCTCTGCCTACCCGTTCACCTATGGGTAATATGTCGAGGAAAATGATTTCCTGATGCCTAGATTACTACAAAAGGTTAGGTTTTTGTACTACTGAATTGTGGTCCATTGTCAGTTACAATAGTCATCAGGAGCCCAAACCTTGTCACAATGTTATCCAAGATGAAGTGGCAAACTTGCTAAGATGTCATCTTCCTCAAGGGGATAGCTTTCATCCACTTAGTAAAATACTCAGTGGCGGTGATGATGAAGCTATGCCCTACAGAGGACTTAGGCATGATAGGTCCTATGAGGTCTAGTCACCATCGCTAGAAAGGCCACGTGATCTACATTGGGTGTAGCTCTATAGGTGAAACATGTATGAGATTTGCGTGTCTTTGGCAGGCGTCACATGTTTTGACTTTCAACAAGAAATCATGCTCTATATGGGGTCAATAATACCCTAGGCATCTGATTTTCATAGCCATAGCCCTAGGTGCTACGTGCCCACCACACAATCTCTCATGTACTTCATTAACCACCTTCCGTGCTTGCTCCTCATCCATGCATGCCAGCAATATCCCATCATAGGAGTGTTTGCATAGGGAATTATCTCCCATGAGCGTATATTTTTAGGCATTCTTATGAATTACATCTTTTTGGGTAGATGTCAATCTACTTGGAGGTTTGCCATGTTGCAGGTAGGCTTTAATGTTGGCATACCACTCCTAGGTATCCACAGCACTGATAGAGGCCACATGTTCTGCCTGAGTGATAGGCTCAGTACATTTAGTAATCAAGGTCAGTAAACTTGCAAACAAGTGTGGTGGAATATTTAGTGCAAGGGTGGCTAAGGCATCTGCTACAGTGTTTTTGTTGCATAGCACATGTTGCACATATGTAGTTGCAAACTGCTTGAGCAAGCTTTTTGCTAGATCGTAATAGGATTGCAGGTGTGTAGCTTTGCAGGCATAAACCTCAATGATTTGATTCACAGGTAGTTGTGAATCTCTGTGAATTTCCAGGTGTTGTATGTGTAGTGTTTGGGTAGTTGAGAGACCTCTAAGTATCCCCTCATACTCTACCACATTGTTCGTGTAGGGGAATGCAAAATGGTACACGAAAGGATGCATTTCCCTAGAGGGTAACATAATGACGATAGTTGCACTACCTCCCCACATGGTCAAGGAGTCATCAAAGTGTAAAGTAGCTTCTAGGTGCGATGGGACAGTGTTAATAGTGCTAACCTACTTATCTAGGAATTCGGGAGCTATGGTTGCCTGGTCCTCAACGAGGGAGGCTGTAAGTTACATCGTTATGGCCTGAGCCTTTGTCAACGACTGGCTCACATACTGTAAATCCAATTCTGCAGTTATTACTTTCTATTGGGCTATCTTGCTACTTTCATACAGGTTGTTAGTGATAGTTCAGAGTATGTTGCTTTTGCAAATAATGTTAATTGTACTGTTGAACAAGTAATTCCTCCACTTCTTTAATGCAAATACTAAGGCAAGGCAATTCCTCTCTACTTCGTTGTATTTTGCCTCATATGCTATTAATGCATGACTTAGATAATACACTAGTATCTTAGATACGTCATCTTGATTTTGACATAATAGTGCTGCGATAGATGTGTTGGAGGTGGTAAGGTAGATGAAGAAAGACTTATCCCTTTGTGGCGGATGCATAGTTGGGAGGTGCAAAAGCTCTTTCTTCAAGTCATCAAAGGCTTGTTGACATTGAGTCATCCATTCAAAGTTAATCCCTTTCTTTAGAAGATGTTGCATGGGGTGTAACTTATTAATTAACTTTTCTATAAACCTTCAAATGAACTATACCCTACCTTCCAAACCACGCAATTCCTTAAGGTTTGTGCGGGGTGCCAAGTTGACGATGGCCTTAACTTTGTCAGGGTCTACCTGTATTCCAGCTTCCAATACTACAACCCCTAACATGCATCCAGTCTTCACCACAAACATACACTTTTTAGGATTGAGGTGAAAATCATGCATTTGAAAACACTTGAGGACTACCCCTAGATCACATGGATGATCATCAGCTTCTTTGAACTTGACCGCTATATCATCCACATAGTCGTTTAGCATTTCTAAGATGTAGTCGCTAAAGATGTAGGTCATGGCTTACTGCTAGGTTTCTCTAGCATTCTGTGTCAAAGGAATCAAAGCACTGGGAGTGGGAATGAATTCCTTCCCATTACTGTAAGCAAACTCAAAGATGCGCTTGTCTTCGGGTTCTTACGCATCCAAGGGCAAGTTTGCCTACACCTTTGCATAGAGAAAGCTATAGTTCTCATGTTGCTGGGCCAAGCCCTCAGCTCCCCAATTTTGAATTCTGAGGGATCGGTGTGGTTCTAACACCAAGTTGAATGATTGTTTGGCACTTGTGATGCCTTGAACTGTGATGGGAACCTCAACGTTGAAGGTGTTAGCAACGGTGCTTGTGGAAGTCATTTTTATGAAACTAAATGGTTTTACAAATAAGAAAAAATATTATGAAACTAAATTGTTTTGCAAACAAGAAAGACAAGAAAACTGGAAAGTAATCAAAAGGCTTTATGTATTGCTAGATTCCAAGGGAATTGTCGAAGCGATCGACCTGTACCTCACGATGCGTAAACAACCACAAATTGGTGTCAGATTTACGCTAGTATGTGATAGGGTATAAAACACATGCAAGACTACCATAAAACAAGCGAGTCAACTAGCGATTGGTGGCTTTATGTCCTATAGGATTCTAGAGAACACGTCGAAGCAACCGATCTACACTGCACGATGCGTAAATAACCACAAATGGGTGTCGAGTTTATGCTAATGTATATCTAGGTGTAGAACGCTTACAGGACTACCATGAAACTCAAAAAGGGCACCAAGAGGCCCTCCTTCTAGTGCCAGAAAACTATAGTGACCGAAAATGTTGATGGTTAGAAAACACCAAGAGGTCATCGGTCATGATAGTCTTAACCCCGGATCCGTGCAAGGGCCATGCTAGATAAAATAAAAATGGGGTGCCCTGAATGGTCTGGTCGATCAGATAGGGACTTAGTTGGTGTTAATATAACCTTTTGCAAATCAATAATTTAAAAATTAGACTTCTAGCATAAAAGAATGTAAAGGCAAAAGGAACAGAAAATGATGCAAAATGAACAGAAAATAGTGTAAAATGCGTTGAAAAGTAGGAAAGAAAAGTAAAATGTGGTTAGAAAAAAAATGCACTACTTCAAGATTATGACTTTACTCTATCAAGGTGGATACAATTGATTGCACGATGTTGGGGGACGCAAAGATCCCAAGAGTAACTAGGACATTTAGTGCAAGATAATTGTATGCTTGAACATGGACCCAGGAGTCAACAATGCAAAATGCTATGAGGATAGCAAGAAAGAGCAGAACAAAATGCCAAATGAGAGTGCTAACTATTCATAGAGTTAAACAAGATGTTTACAATGCTCATGGATACAATGCTAACTTTTTGTCTGCTAGCCAACCAATTTACCATCGATCCCTCCTCCTTTGACTATTGCTCATTGGGGTATTTATAGGACCAAGGGCATGCAAAGGATGTGATTTGGACACCACGTGTCTTGGGCTTGCATTCACATTTCTATGCTACATGGATGTGCATGACCATTAGACGAGCCTACCATAATGTAATTACAAGCCTGACACACTGTAATTGCGTTGTCAGAGCTTGGAGATGTGTGCCAATGGTGCAATTAGGTGAAGTTCATTGATGTAGTGCAATTGCTTGCTACGCTTTTCCATGCTTTGTAGTGTAGCATGTTTTTCATAGCGTAGCATCTTGCTACATTGTGCTACGCTGCATAGCATAGCCATTAGTTTGAAGCAAAAGCTTGCATTGCATCTTGCTGCATGTACAAACTTTACTTTTTGAAGTGCTCTGACTACTTTTGGCATATTTTCTATGCTATGATACACTCTGTAGTGTAGCATAGCGTAGCAGCTGATCTCAGTTGCGAAAATGTGAAAACTTTTTCTTTTGCACGATGAAATTTGCAAACTTGCTGATCCTGCCCTTTAAGATTTCTTTCGTTATTCCCATAGAGTTGCTACACTGTGCTACACTACGTAGCATAGCAACCAACATGGCTTGGTTTTTTTGCTAGGTTTGTTGCTTTCTGGTGAAGGAGCCATTTTTTAAGGACTTGGAGCCGAGCAAAGAAACTATTTTCAAAGGCCAGAGGTGTTAACTAAGTGTATTTGAAATTACTAAGTAAGTCGAGCCTTCCTGTCTTGCTCTCGCTATGCTATGCTACGTTGTGTGGTGTAGCGTAGTGTAGCATCTTGTCTTCTGATAATTTATAGTTGATCACTTGAAAGACTATCTCCTGAAGCCTGCTACACCACACAGTGTAGCATAGTGTAGTGGACTCTTGAACTAGAAAACTTGCCAAACTATTTTTTGCATGTTGAACATTGCTAACAACTCTCTGCATCGTTTCTGTGTAGGCTGTCAACTAGACAAATTACCCAGCTAGAAAATTTGCCAAACTGTATAGCCTAAAACCTAGAGCATCCATCTCTTGATGAACTCCCATGATGCTGCCTAAACTTGCGAAGGCTTGATGAAGCAAGGATGCCCTGAAAATTTAGGGTGTTTTACCTAGTCGATGCAGGGGTGCTACAATTGTTGATCGACATTGACCAAAGACTAAAAATCCCGAAACATTGAACTAAAATGCCAAATTGGGATGATTTAAGAGCTAAGAGACCAAGGACTTGGCTGAGAGAAAGAGGAAGGTAAGTGGGGTTAGAAAAAGAGTCAAAGGTAGGAAAATGTTGTAAGAAAGAACTCTATGGAGAAGAATTCAAGTGATGGTCAGTGCAGGAACAATCAATTAATAATATCAAGAGGATGGGAGACTAACAAATGGAACCAAGGTATATGCAAGTGGGTCCTCCCCATAGTAGGTAGTAGCCTTAGTAGCCCTTGCATATCATCAACATCAGAGTCTATGGGCCCTAGAGTCAACAAACACTCACCACAAGTTAATACTCACATCCATGAGAACCTACTGAAGCATTAGGAGTTCATGTAAATCAAGACAAACCATCAAAACATAAGACTAGCAATGAGGTGAGTCATGGAGATAAATGGATGAAAAGAGAGGAGTGAAAATTGGAATTCTAGTTATTGGTCACATGAAACTTTGTGTAAAGTTTGTGGTTAAGTGACATGGTAGGATCCTTCTCGAGTTCAAACCCAAAACCAACCACATACAGTGACATCGCAGCAACATGCGAAGACTTGTCCACCCCCCAAGAGTACAAGAATGCACTCATGAATAACCATCATGCCAACATGCATGAGAGAAAGGAAGTGAAATGGGACTCAGTTAGAGGAGACGAAGCAAGTGTCATAACTAGTGCTTGTGGCCCGTTAGAGGCAGTCTAAGGGGTGTTCTTTGAATTCCCATATAGTTATTATTTTATTTTCATTTTTATGGGAACCACACCATGCAAAGACCCATGCATTTTTTCATGCATTTGGACAAGGGGTGTGCTTTGATTCCTCATGTTTTTTTTTTGTGTTTTTGTGATAAGGACCACACCATGCAAGGCCAAATTTCCAAGGAACTACCTTGTATGAAAGGACTTGGAGTGGTAAGAAATCCATGAGGACACGTTTGTAAACCAGGGAATAGAAAAGTATGACAAATGTTGCATTTCCCTTGAATTCACACCCAATTCAAACCATTGGGTCATCCCCAAGTCTAGGAACTACACAAGTCACAAATTAATTAAAATGTTTTTAAGTGAAGGGGGTTTGCATGTTTTCAAAGGGAGGAAAACCATAGAGTGGATGAATGGGTGGATGACATGGACTTTCTGCCTATTTTATGAGATGAAAGTATATGTAAATTCCTAGAATAATAATGCGAGGGTGGGATCTAGATATAATAGGTGGACCATTTCACACAACTCATTGCAATGAAAACCAACCACGCTAGTACATCTGATGATAATAAGATGGTTTATTAATAAACAACTGAAAATTAAACACATGCACACACATATAGAAGTAAGTAAACAAATAAATAGAAAAGTAAATAAAGAAAGAAAAACTAAGTAAGAATGGGCAAACATACAAATGATGTTGGAAAAAAATAAAGTATAAAACAAAGAAAAAGTTCCAAAAATAGTGAGGAGCTTAGTAGAGCAGGTTAGCATGGAGAACGGTCTCCCCTATGACTAGGCTGGAAGGAGGAGACTAGAAAAATGGAACGAGGTTATCCTTGTGATGACAAGATAGTAGCACTGGTGTGATGGAGTTCACAGAAAGGTTGTAATTGTTGCCTATTGAATAACTATGTTCTCGTGGGGTCCTTAGGTTTGTGTATAAGCAAGGCCCTAGATGGGAAGGTTTTGGAGACAATATAGGAACCCTTCCACAGTGTTTGAAACTTAGTACATTGGGGTACATGTGTAGGGTTCCAGTAGAGTACCTTATCTCCACATCAAAATTTTACCCTCCAAATCCTAAGATCATGACTTTTTTATTATAGGCCTTATGTATCTCATTTGATGACAGGGCCACTAGTCAATTCTCATCTAGCACAATCAAGTTGATAAATCATTTGCGTTGTGCTAGGGGCAAGTTAAGGCCCAAGTCACTAGCTATAGATAGTGTCTAGAGTTCTACCTAGATTGGAAGTTTTGGTAGCTTTCCATACACAAACTCATAAGGAGAGTAACCTATAGGAAGTTTTCAGGTGGAGCGATAGGCCTAGGGGGCATCATTAAGTTTTGTGTTCTAGTCCCTTCTATATTTACTGATGGTTCGAGTGAGGATTTTGGTAATCTCCTTATTGGTGACTTTAGCCTGCCCATTGGCTTGGAGGTGATAAGATGTTGTAAATTTATGGGTAACCCCCAAGTGTTGCATGAGTTTATGAAAATTCATGTCCATGAAATGCATTCCATTGTCTAAGATGAGTGCATGTGGCACTCCAAACTTATTTATGATTTTTTATTGGACAAATCAGGCAATGGTGTTTGAGGAACAGTTGATGGCTACTACCACCTCCACCCACTTTGTGCAGTAGTCAATAGCAATGATGATGTATGCCTTCCTATTAGACATGGGTGTGATAAGACCCATGAAGTTGATGCCCCAAATGTTGAAAGGTTCCAGTGGTTGGATCCCCTGTTGAGGTCCCTCCATTCATACAATCATCCCACCATCTCTCTAACATCATTCATAGGAGCAGGTGAACCATTATGCATACCTAAAGAGTATAGTCCAGTAATATCCTGCAAGCAGGATCTTAATGATCATGCGTCATCCAGCTTAGTGGCCCTCACAAGGGCCCTCATGAGCATCTTGAAGGACGTGCAGTGTATCATCATTAGGGATCCACCATCAAACTGGGCCATCTACACACACCTTATAAAGGTGGTCGTTAATTTCCATGAAGTGCTTGGCCTTATGGAGAAATTTTTGTTTCTACTGATGGTCCTAATCCTTTGGTAATTCTTGGTTTGTGAGATAGGTGAGAATGTGGCTGAACCAAGGTGATTCTTTGGGCATCTACTTATTGATTGCTCCCACAAAGAGGAGTTCATTTGGAAATTGGTAGGAGAGTGGCTCCTCCTCTTTTGCATTATCCCATCATAATCGAGACAAGTAGTTAGAAACCACATTCTTAGTTCCCTTCCAGTCTACCATAGTGAGGTCAAATTCCTGAAAAATCACTAGCTGCCATATGATACGAGGGCTTACTGTTGGTTTGTTCATTAGGAATTGGATGGAACTGTGGTTAGTATGCACAAACACCTTGTACCTGAGTACATAGTGTTGAGATTTTTCCAAGGTAAACACGAATGCCATTAACTCATTTTCAGTGGTGGTGTAGTTGAGTTGAGCACCCACAATGCTGCAGCTTGCACAGGGGATATAGTATGGGTGTTTTTGTTCATTCCATTATGTAAGCATGACTTCCAATGCATAGTTTGATGCATCTGTCATGAGGTGGAAGGTTTTGGACCAATCGGGTACCTATAGAATTGGAGTTTCTATAAGTTTCTGTTTAAGTTTTTGGAATGTAGATTCACATTCCCTGGTCCATACAAATAGAGCACCTTTCTTTGTGAGTTCCACCAATGGCTTGCCGATCTTTGAGAAATTTTCAATGAAGTGCTAGTAGTAATTAGTGTGGCCAAGGAATGATCGAACATCGTTTACAATGCTTGGTTGACTAGTGATTCCTTGGATGAATTTAATTTTCTTATGATCTATGCTAATCCCTTCTTGTGAAATATGGTGCCCTAGAACAATGTCATCTTAGACCATTAAGTGGCTATTTTGCCAGTTGAGTTATAGATTAGTTTCCTCACATATTTTTAGAACTTGCTCAAGGCAATCCAAGGCTTGTTCAAATGTTGCTCCATAGGTAGAGAAGTCATCCATGAAGACTTCTACCCCATTTCCAATTTTCTACTAGAAAATGCTAAGAACAAGGTGTTGGAAAGTGGCAGGTGCATTACACAGGCCAAAGGGCACCTTTCTATATTCAAAAGTCCACTGGGAACTTGTAAATGTTGTCTTAGCCTGATCTTTTGGTGCAATTTGGATTTGGTTATAGCCACTATAACCATCCAAAAGGCTATAATAATAATGCCCTATGATGTTATCCAACACTTGGTCTACAAATGGGAGTGAGAAGTGATCCTTGAAGGTAGCCATGTTTAGAAATCGGAAATCTATACAGACCCTCCATTTGTCATCCATCTTTAGCATAATCATGAGTGGGCTAACCCATTTTCTATTCGCAATAGAGTAGATGAACCCCACTTTCAACAACTACTCGATTTCATCTTTGATAACCTACTTCAGTTTGGGGTTCAACTGCCTTTATGGTTATCATCATGGCTTCATGGAGGGGTTGGTATAAATCTAATGTTGGTAGAACTTGGGATCAACTCCTATCAATTCAAGATATGACCATGCAAAAGTAGCTTTGCATTTGTTTACCACCTTCAGCAACTTCTTCTTTTGTTCATGAGCAAGGTGGCATTGATAATCACTGGCTTACCATTATGCAAAAATGCATATTCTAAATTGGTCGGTAAAGATTTGATTTCCAAGGGCTCCTATTTAAAATTTCTAGGAATCTGTAACTTTCCCCAATCATCACAGTCATCAACAGTGGATACTTGTTGATGGACCTTTTCTGAATCATCCATGCTTTTGACATAGGTGCATACAAGCCCCTCAGATGGTTCCATGCATAGAGTGATGTTGGTAGAGTCAACGGTTAGCCACTAGGTGCCTTCTTGATTTGTGGCTACTATGTACAAGCATCGTTGAACTTGTGATTCTTCAGCACACCAACTATAATGCATGTAACATGCTTCTTCTCAATCTTTCCAAAAGGATTTTCCTTTGAAATTTCATGGGAGAGATCTCGGAGTCCTAATCATGCATCTATCATGCTAAGCCAAGCCCTTCCCATTATGATTGGAAAATTCCCCTTGTAGTTCTCAACACGAATGACGAGGAAGTCAGTAGGATAGGACCACCCATAAATGGTGGTCACAATGTCTTCCACCAGTCCTAAGGGGATAGGGAATAGTAATGGATTGGTCTGCCACCTCAAGCCGAATGTTGCTCTTCTTTAACGAGGGTAGGTTCCAAGATTTGTACATGTCATGTGAGATCAAGTTGACACCTAACCTTGAATCTAGAAGAGCTTTACATGGCTCATTTCTTGCCACTTAAAGATAGATGAAGGGGCTTCCTAGATTAGCCAATTTCCATGGAAGATGGGTTGCCTTTATCCAGTCCATCACGACATGTGTGAGCATGATGGTCTATACGTTAGAAGGCATTTGGTTTGAAGGTTGCTTGAGAGGTGGAATGATGGAGGTGATTGGAGGTTTAGAGGCACTAGTCATAGGTGTGTGTGAGGGTATGTTTGGGTTATTAAGTTGGAAAAAGGGATCTTTTCGTGACTTCACTATTGGTCCACTCTACTGAGAAGCAAGTTGTAAGTTGACAGGCCTCGTAGCGTTATGTTGCTATGGCTATGGTGGTAATTTTTTCCTGCATAGGTGGAGCAGGTGGTAGCTAAGTGGGGTGTTGATGAGTAGGAACAGTAGGAGAAGATGATGGAGGATGGTAGAGATGTGGGTTCTCCTTCCTAGGTGATGAAGACTATGCTCAAAAGCATTTCGAGGGGTGGTAATGATTTTGAAAAGTTGCATAACTAGAAGAGTCCTATGGAGAGACTGATTGCTGAACATAGTACCCATAGGGATTTGGCTGCCGATAAGGGTACTACTACCTTAATAGTGGCATCCCCCATGATTGTGGATGCTATCACTTCTAAAAATATTTGTAAGGTTTTGGTAGTGCTCCACTTGGATAATATCCTTGCTATTAGTGAAACTTCCTAGGATTGCCTTGTGTGTAAGGCAACCTTTGGGGTGTTTGTCTCTTTTCCAAGGAAGGATTCAATGCATACACCCAAAAATCTTGTAGATGGAACACTAAGGGAAAACACCCCTTAGGATGTTCATATTGGCATATGTCATACTCATCATCTTCTTCTGTATCAGAGTCTACAACTTGTTCTACTACAGCAATGTTTCCCTTACCTTTATGGTGGGCATGTTTAGCTTCCTTTCTCCTACGCTAATCACGATCATTACTTTGCTCTTTGGACTCCTCTACAATTCTCAGAACACTTTGAAATTTTTCATCCAAAGAGTCCCACATCTTGTCAACCTTTACCAATATTTTAGAAGCAAATTTTTATAGGGGCAAGGTTTTATGGTTCACCACTAGATCCAATGGTGATTCTTTCTCATCTTCACAAAATTGGACTTCCCTCTTTCTGATGGAGGGATCTCAATTATTCTCTTCTACCATTTCCTTCTTTCTAAGATCCCCCTCTTCTTTAGCCACTTACTTAATTAAGCACTATAGTTGATGAACCCTTAGCTCTGATAGTTATCCTTAGGTGTACACGCCAAGGGTTTTCTTGATTTTAAAGTGAAGCCCATCAATGATATGGTGAAGCTATGCCTGCTAAGAGCAGCCATGACCAAGGCATTAATGTAACAATGAGTAGTATCCGCTCATGGCTACATCCAAGGGTTCATGACCATCTTGCTTCCACCCTTGGATCTGGCATCTTAGGTTAGCCACTCTAGAGTAGGTTTGATACTTTTTGTTGAATATTTCTAGCATCATCCTTCATCTCTTGATTAATTCCAACTCCAAAGACCAATACTAGTTTTACGCTTCTTTAATGAGCGTGTGAGGAAATAGCTTAAGTTTTTGTCAATCATTATCTATGTTCTACATGATGTAAGCATCATGAAATTCTTACAAGTGAGTCTATGGATCACACTTATATCCCCCTTCAAATCTAGGGATTTTCTTCATGTTAATACGCTTGATCCATACACTTCGAGTAGCCAACAATGGTTCATCTGAGTCATAGTCCTGCTAAAGGCCATGATGTTTGCGATAATTTCAGCTACCTCTCCTTTCTTGATGGTGAGATTCACATAATTGGTCATGCCTTTCCTCACGTCATTCCCTTCGGCCCTTGCGATCACCATCATCCCAATCCTTTCTACCACAGTTACGATCGAAATCAGAACTGGGTGAAGATAGAGTGGAGTTAGAGGATGGAGAAGAGGGAGGGGAATCACCACTATCCCAATGTTGATCTCCTTCTCTACTCTGATGATGGCCCCGATCTTCACGTCCATCTTTACTTTTGTCATGACCTTTCCTGCATGATTCCCCATCTTCCTAGGAGTCCTGGTTACTTGATTGCTTGCGTTGAATGATGGACTGAATGATCTGATGCATCAAATGAGGTTCAGCTAAATGGGAATCATGAAAGATAAGTTCCTCATCATCATGCAATTCTTGTAGGAATAAGAGGTTACTAAACTATTTCCCCTTCATGTGTTCGTGTTGTTCTGCCTACTGTCAATCTTGTACACATTGTGTCTCAATTGGACAATAGTCCTTATGGTCATAGTCCTCCATGATGTACTCCACACCATGGTCCTAAATGCCTAGTCTAATAAGATTGTGAAACACCATTCTAGGAGCCGATCAGTCAGGTGGTAATATGATGTTTCCCTCCATATCCCACCAATGTAGATACTTATCCTAATGTAGGACAAAGGTGAAGTTGGGGACATATTCATCTAGATGCGTATATACCACCCAACATTCTTTTGGAACCAGTGGGTTGGATTCATCTTATCTGTGAGAAGAAGACATTTTGAATGTTAGATAATCCACTAATTAGTGTACCTTACTTTTTACTTAGACCGCCTAACATGCATAGATTTTACTATCCTGGGTCCATTCCAAAGTGTTAATGATAATTTTGCTAAGGTTAGATAGTGCATGTAAGACTAATAGTCCCTGGACATGGAACCAATGATGAGTGGTGAGGTACCCCTACGTCCAACCATACGAATCATGAACGTTCACATGCAACTCGGTCAAATTTCGTAGACTATAAGCACTTGCATACACCAAACTCTAGCTAGCAAAACCTTGTGTTAAAATGGTTTTTTTCTTCCCAACCTCACTTGTGGTGTTCTAATGCGATGGTTAAGTGAGATTGAGGAAAATTATTTTTAAGGTTTTTCTCTTTATCTTCTAGAGTCTAATTCTTGAGATGAAATGTAAGAAATGGAATGTTGCATAATCTATAATTGTCCTATTCTATCTCTTAACTTTCCCTAGCATAAGCATCTGATCCCATCTTTCATGCACATCCTAAGTATCCCCTAACTACTACTGGGGTACCAGACATTAAGCGTCATTGGATTATCAAGTGTTGGGTTTATGTTCGAGATGGTCGTACTTATGGTTTTTATAAGATATAAAAGAGCGATGATGATTAAAGTGATAATAATGAAAACTTAAGGAATTATTAAAGCATAGAAATACTAAACTATTAAACACTTAAATGATTAAATCCAATTTCTGCAAGGAATGCTCAAAAAGCTCATCTTTATTGTCAGTTACGCCAATGGGCTCAAGTACATTAGCACTCAAATAAAGAGCTAAACACCTTTCTCACAACTGCTGCAAGTACTTGGAAAATATTCTAACTCTCGCAAGAACAAATTGCAAGAATATAGCTACAACTACTCAAAAAGATGCCTAAGTATGGTAGAAGCACACTTATTTATAGCTATAATAGACTCTACATAAACGAGGCCATGTAAACGCATGGATAGATCCATCGACCAAGCCACATCAATACGACGACGTATATGGGGCTCTGTATATGTGGCCCAGTTGACACATCGACTGATGAGCACTTCATCACATGGCTAGTTAATTTAAGTTATGGCCATAGTTTAAAATATCATCAAATTGTTAGGTGCCAAAATGATAAATCTAACCTCACCAATAAGTTTAGAAGGTTGAAAAAATGTTAGAAATGACTATTCATACATTAGAAATGGACATCGTATGCTTGTGAGATGCATGGTTCAGACTCAATTGTCCATGAAAATCACTGGAAGATATCTTCTAGCTTACAAGAATCATCTTAGACATGAGGCACATTTGGTGGTGATCTATGGCACTCCCTAGCTTCTAGCACCATGATTTCCTCATTGTATCATAGTTAGCCCTTGGTTTTGATTAGTCCTTGGGTCATGGCTTGTTTTGATACCAAATGTGAAATCATCAAATATGTGGCAAATATCAAATACACATTATATTAGACATTAGACATAAGAAGATAATGTGGAAATTTCAAATATGTATAACATTTGATATTATGCATAAAGAAAAGAAAAAAGAATGCTTTATTAATATAGAATAATGTATCTAGCCATGTTTTGAGTGTTCCTTAGGGTTATCTTCCTTTAACATTTATCCCTTAAAGGAAATTTAGCACTGCCACATGGTTAGACCTACAACTGACCAAAAGGGATGGCTAGTCCTTTTTCTATTCTACTTCACCTAACACCTATTACTTGCCTTTATTGACTCCACAACTCCATGTTGATATGACCTCTAATGCTCAAGTATAAATACCTTAGGTTAAATTGTCAAAGGTCACCTCAAGAGACATGTCCATTATTATAGTGCACCCTTTTAGGTTTTAGTTACAACTTATCCTTTCGGGTCTTGTTATGATAATTATAGCACTTGTTATGAAGAGACACCATCTTTGTTATGTAGTGGCACCATTCAGGAATGGGAACATTACATAAGCATTCTATCAATTCATTGCATACACTCATGGCTTGAATATCTATAGGCAAGGAAAATTCTTTAAAGTAGTTCTTGAGGGTTTACAAGATTACAATTGGTACTTTTATGAAATTAAACAGTTGAGAAAATAGAATATTTCTTGGTAGGAAGTATAGCAAAATCCTAAGCATAGTTGCTATTTAATCAAGAAAAAGGTTTTATCATAGTTGTAGTCTAATATAGAAGTTAAGAAATAATTTTATTTACATCACATTAGATCTAATCAACAAGATGTGGAAGTTGATTATCTTTCATGTGCTATTCCAATTAAATATTGCAGTATTATCATCAAGCTTCACTTAAGTTCATATCATCTTTGAATTGAAAATGGAAGATGGATTCAACTTTATTAAGAAGAGAACACTTGTAAGTTGTGCATATCAAGAGCCCTTGATGATGAGTTGTATGTATTTATTATTCTATTTTTTATTATGGCTACTCATTTAAGACTACATTATAATATTCTAATAAAAAAATTATATGATTTATTTTTCTTACCTTATAATTGTTTGGTCAATTTGTAAAATCTCTTTAATTTTTATTAAAATGTTTATGATGCAATAAAGTGTTAATTTCAATTTTATTAAAGTGAACCAACCGCAAACACAATGCTTTATAGTCATCCTACCTTGGCATCATGTTATATCACCCTAGTTGACAAAAACTATTCAAAAACTTAAAATAGAAATATCAACCTTACATTGCCAAAAGACTATCTATGCAATTTTCAAATTTGAGAAACAAAATAAGTTGTAATGTTCACCAACCAAACTTCTTTTTCAACCATAGTTCAAACTCCAAAATTTGCAAAATTTTGTGAGTGAATTTCGTACCTTTGTAGTCTAAGGTAACATTGTAGCACGTCTACCTTGAATAGTGAAAGTTGCCAACAACTCACATCATGCTAAACACAAAGTCCAAATTTGATTCCAACTCTGTTGTTTCGCAGTATCAACTACCCTCTACCATGATGTTTACAATTTTGAAGATTACCTAAAGGCTTCTACATGTGTAAACTAGTTACAATGGCAAGTAATAATATTGACCCTTAAGTTTACAATGGTTAACTATTACAATCTATGTGTGGTATTATTTTTAATGCTTGTTACTAATAAATGTTTGCATTAATGCATGATATTTTTTTTGATAATAAACATATGCATTGATAGACGAGATATCTTGCCTATATTCTATAGAATCAGTATACCAATAAATCTAAAGAATCATTAATTAGAGTGGCAAGTGCTTGTTAGTGTAAGCAGGTTCTTAGGAAGTTTAAAGGACGAGAAATTAAAACTTCTTTTTGAGTGGTTGTCGCCAGCTTGAAATCTAGGGCTTTTGACTTGAAAAGAAGATACGTTATTAGATCCCTCAATATGATATTTCTATTATATTGCTTATGAATGTGATGAAATGAATGAATTAAGCAATGATCGATTGTGTTTTTACAACATCTGGGAAGGAGATGTCACATTTGGTATTAGAGCAAATAACAATTTAGGAACCAAAGTGGAAAACAATATTATTTTATTATTATAGGAAATAGAAGTACATCCAAGCTAGAATACATATAAAGGAAGAAGTAGAATACAAAAATTTAAAAGATGCAAAATAGAACAAACAAGCAGCATAATAGTGATCAATCATTTGGTTGGAATGCATCAAGAAGATCTAAAAGTATCTTCAATTATGCTTCCCATTCTTTGTTAGTGGCATCCTTTTTACTAAGCACTACTTTGCATTTCACAAGGCGACCACATAATTTCTTCATACACTTACTAGCATTATTCACTATAGTTTTTGCCTCCTCCTTCTTTTTTAGCTAGGTCTCCAACACATCCATTTGAAAGATCAATCGTCCATGTCTTTTTTTTCACTCTTTTTCTTTCCTCTTCACACACAAAAACAAGATTCGAAATTATGAATTATGAATGAGAAGATCAAATGAGAAAAAATAAAAAGGAGAGATAATCACTTGAAATTGATCATTCTCCACTTGAAGGTATCTCTCATAAGTCCGCAGATAGAAAGAAAGTCATGTCACACTCTCCAACTCTTCTAAAAGTTGCTCCAAATTTTGGATGATCTCTGGAGCATCTTCAAGAATTGGATGGAAGGATGATGGAACACTAGTTTGTAACCATTCATAATCCTTCTTTAAGTCACATGATTGGGAGTTCTATATGTGAAAGATCTCTTCATGAATGAAGTAAGGAATATTCCTCATTATCTATTGATCCAAATGTCAAAAAACAACAAGTTCCTCCTTGGAAACCATCATATTTTTCCTAAGTGAGTATGAGGAACCCAAGATAGAGACTAAAGGGGTTACTAGAACGAACCTAGGAACTAATGTCAACACCACTTGTAGTAAGCAACCCCTTACTAGGGTCACATGTGTAGATGCTGCATGCAATGATCTAGACAAAGGAGTGGAAATTGGAGGAGTGGAGGTTTATGCAACACCATAACTTATAGTATCATCTCTCCTCATTTCTTAGATAAAGAACCTTTGCTCCATAGACATCTGTAGTGCAAAAAGGTCAACATCATACAAAAAGAGAAAAAAGAGAAGTATTCAAAACCTTAAAATAATTAAAACTTACCTCTAGTTCCTTTTCCTTATCCTGTCTAGTATCTTGTTGTTGGACTTTTGGTTGGGCTTATTGTTGAATTGCCTTTTTGTCTTGGGTTATTAGAGCCTTGCCCAGTATGTTGCCTCTATGAAGAGAGAGAGAGAGAGAGAGAAATTTTTAATTTTCATTTGAAAAAAAAATATACAAGTAAAATAATAAACTAGGCTATTATTGTATCTTGGCATTGGTGGTAAGTTCAACTTGCTCTCAAGGTAGAACTCATCCAAAGAATGAAGCACCTAGAATGAATGAAGTACCTTGAGTAGCCTTAGTTTGTGCTCTTTCAATTTGTGCACCTTAGATCAATTCATTCTATAGCTCAGACTGCACTATCAAATACATAAAAACAGCATAAGCAACAATAAGAATTTAAGTTATATATATGTATATATAAATACCTCATTGCTTCCCTCTTGATTTCTAACCTATTACAAAGCCAATTAACCCCTCCTTACACCCTCAATCTAACATTGTATAATTCTATCCTAAAAGAAACTCAAGACATAGATTGGAATTATAGCAACCAAAAAGTTTGGTGGAAGGGTTGCAACTTAGGATTAAACACATTATCAGAGGTACACAACATATAGTATAAGGTTTCTTGGGATTTTGCAAGGTAGAAACTACTCCATTCATGACATTGTGCAAGGTAAAGAAACAAGATAATGACTAATCATAAACTCTACCATTCTCAAAACCACGAAGTATAAAAATGGAATGGGCACTAACATGAGTTTGGTGTTGATGCCATAAGACCTTACTATAAATGAATTGGAAAAAATTGAAGCGAATTCCATTAATCAAATCTTCATGGAAAAATTGGCTTTTGTGAGTGGTAGAATCATGAACATAATTGGATAATTTATTTTACAAAATAATTTAAACATAGAAGAGAAAACTGATGGAAGTAAAGGATCCTCCTCATGGTGAAAACCAAAAAATGTCAGGATTTCGGCTACAATAATTATTAGTGCCCCAGAAACTAATTGTGAAATAGAAGTTCTATTTTTATTATATTGATTACATCATTCAACTACAAAGCCTTTGCAATATTTTACCTTGAAAATAGAGAAGACAAGTAATCCAGACAATTCCAAAAGTCTTAAGAGATTGAAACTCCTCCTTTTTAAGCCAATTACCCAGACAATTGCAAGTAGTAATGGTAATATTTTGATGTAGAAAAATGGAGCTACCTCAAGGAGCTTGATCTTGAGTAGCTGGAGGAGTTTGATGCTTTGGGACCATGATGTCAAATAGTTGAAATCTTTGCAGGAATTCTACAATCATTGAGAGGAATCCTTCAATATTTCACTAATGTTGTATTGTGATGGGCAAAGACTTATTTCTTTCATGTATTTATAAAAGAATAGGAAGGAATTTTAGCAAAGAAAAGAGGAAGTATTAAATTAAGTTAATTGATGATTTAATAAAGCTAATGCTCACTTTTTATTATTTTTTGATTGATAGGTTTACTAAAATGACATTATCTCTAGCTCAATGCATAATGCTCTCTAAGATGATTCCAACAGTACCAATTTTGTCATAATCAAACTTATGATTTGGAAGATACAACATTTCTTAGATTGCATGTAGTTTTAAAATTAAAAAGGTGTTTTTTTTTAATTTTTAAATTAATTTATTAATTTTCTTTTAATAATATTTTTTTTTGGAAACTAGGTCACAAGTTCAATCCTAACTCCCCAAATTTTTTAATATAAAAAAATATATTTAAGAAACAAAACCTTTTGGAGGGTCACAACTAGCCCTACTACCAACTACTACAGCACCTATCATGTCAATGTGTAGTAGGGCCTGCAAGCCTAGATGGATAGCAAGTTGTAGTAGTTAGACCTGCCAAAGGGTTGTGGTAGCCCCAAAGGCTACAACAAGGGTGACCACTCACTATCATCACCATGCCACCACTCTCTGCAATTGTTGTGCCACCACTCTCTATCATCACTACAGCCCATCATGCTCTACTGATGGTTTTGCTCTACCACCAATAGTCACCCCACACTACCCTAACATCATTGCATGCTACCTCTACCTCACCTTGTGCTACCTTCATTACTGCCATGTGCCATCGACAAACGTTGACAATGCTATCTATAATAGCCCATCATGAGCACCATGGACTCTGACGGTGCCATCTATAATAACTCATTGCAAGCACTACAAATTCCAATAGCACTACTCATAATGGCCCATCATAGCCACTGTAAATACTAACAGTGCCATCTATAATGGCCCATCGTGGGCACCATAGACACTGATGGTGCTGGTCATAATACCTTATCCTAGGCACCGTGAGCATTGATGGAATTGTTGCTAATAGTCCATCATAGGCATCACTGATGTTGATGGTTCTACTCATAATAGCCTAGCCTAGGCATCGATAATGCTACTGATAATGGCCCATCCAATGCTACATTGTGCATCAAAAACCTTAGAAACCTTGTCTAGTGCTACCTGCTATGCCAAAAACCATAGAAACCCTCTCCAATGTTTCCTGCCATGAAACTCTTATAATAGAAACCTTGAAAACCCTTAAAACCCTATTTGGGACTAGTAGACCCCACTTGGGCCACACTTGCCCCTTTGGAAGCTATGCTGGCCCCTTTGAGGGTCACACAAGCCCATGTGAGGGTCAGGTGAGCCTTGGGCAAACCTTGCCTGTCCACATAGGCAACCCACCCTACTTCCCCATGCCCAAGTCACTATAATAGGAAATGACACTATCACCTACCATGAATTCTCATCACTATTACCATTCCTATCCAAAAATACTACCACCCTACCTCATTGGTTATTGCATTCATGCGCATCTGCTACCCATCAACTAACAAAAAATTTAAATTTTAGTCATGAAGCCATTAATTTAAATGGAAAATGCATGAAAATAAATTTCAAAAATAGAATTTTATGCCTTAGTGGAAACCTAGATAAAAAATCTATAATTAAGTCTACTTTTCTTGGAGTAGAACTAGGATGGGTGACCTCTTGGGAAGTCTTGAAATTTGTGTAAGTTTTTGCAACTTAAAATAATACTAATTTTTTATTTTAAAGTCCATTTTCAACCAAAAAAAATAATTCTAATAGAATTAAACCTTTCGAACGTAATGGAATTTTCGTATTTAGCCTACAACTAATAGAAAATTACCTTTTAATCCCTTACTTAAGGTCCCAAAAAAAATTAGGATTCTATAGTTGTGCAAAGATTCATGATAGTTTTAACCTCTTCTGAAACTAATTAACCATCTTGAAACCCATAAAAAGGGCCATAGAGGCTAAGGATTACCAACGTGTTTGATTTCCTCAACTTATCAATGTCTAGAACCTAAACAGAACATTGGAAAGTAATGGAAACTCAAGTCAACGACTGAATAAATGCACTTAAGGATCAAATTAATGAGATCAAGGGTATTCAAGAATAAATTCATCATTCAAATTAAGTATTTGAGATAAAGATGCAAAACATGTCAAAAGAGAAAATTATCCTAGAGTTTAGAGGATAAATCGTTAGATGTGCAAGGAAAGATGGATTCCTTTGCTAACTCCATCAAGCAATTAATTGACCATCTTACCCAACATTCCAATCCCAATCATGTTCAACCTAGGGATCAACACCAAAATATCTCCACATTATAGAAATCAAAATTAAGGTCAACTTCCCTTTAGGGATCCACATTGAAACCAACCCTCACTTGCTAGTCACTAGGATATTGATATCCCTTCTTTAGGTCATAGAGTAGAAATCAAAAGTGAGGGATATGGATGCCAAGAAGGCAACATTAGATCATTATGATGGAGCCCTTAGATCTAGTGCCAAAGTGAAAGATTGGCTTCATACAATGAAAAACTACTTTGATATGTTGAATCTATCAAGTCAATAATGGCTATTAGTTGTCTCCCTATATTTAAGAGGCCTTGCAGCAACATGTTGGAATGGACTAAAATCTCAAGGTTTGATTAGAAATTTGCTCAATTTTTGTTAATATTTTCAGCAAAAATTTGTACCAAATTCTTTTCTCAAAGGATGAAAGATGATAATTTATTCTTTAAGATTGGAAAGACAATCCATAGAAGATTATTACAAGAAATTCTGTGATCTCTCTTGGTATGTAAGCCACCAGGATGAAGGAGAATTAGCTTCAAAAGTTCATTGGTGAATTACATGCACAACTACCTCCCCAAACACAAGAACATAATCCTTAAACTATTGATGAAGCATATAGAAGTGCTAAGGATTATAAAGAATCAAATCAAGTACAAACTACCCTTTGACAAGAAATCCTTCAATAAGCAACTATAGAAGAAACAATAACCAAAATAGCTTGATCAAGGATAGGATGTTTTGTTTGTGGTGAGGACCATTTCAAATGGGATTGTTCAAAATTGTGAACAAATATGCAAAGGACTAATCAAAATAGGAATAAAAAATCCAACCTAAACATGAACAAAGGAAAAATATAAAGCATTGCCACAGTCATAAAGACGATTTCTACATCAACTAAGTTAGGTTTGCATAAATTTCAATTTGCTTTATTAATTTTTTAAGGTTCAATTAAAAGTAAAAAAATAAAGCATTTTATTGATAGTGGCACTAGTAATAACTTTATTTCTTCAAAGTTAATTACTTTATTACCTTCCAAGAAAATTATTAAGATAACACTTGTAGATGAAATAACTATGAGTAAGCATACCAAGTATAGAGAAATTACCTTTACCTTGCAAGACATGCCTTTAGTCGATGAATTCTTTGAATTTGAACTAGGTGATGTTGATGTGATTTTAGGAATATCTTTCCTACAAAAATTTGATATTACTACCCACTTTGGAACTCATGTTTTAAAGGTCCCAACCACCAACGAAGTTAGGGTTCTAAGGGGCGTAGGAATAGCAAAGCAAATCTACACAATAACCATTAAGAAAGCCAAAATATTAGTCAAAAATGATGCTATGATGTTGGTTGTCAATGTAAATCAACCTCATATTGAGATTTCAAAAGAACTTGAGGAATATAAACATTTACTATTTGGTGAAACTAGAGAACTACCTCCAAAAAGAAATGTTGAGCATGCTATTAATATTTGTTCTGGTACACAACTTGCTTCAAAAGCCCCTTATAGATTTTCCAATTCTGAATTAAGAGAATTGAAAGTACAATTAGATCAACTAGTGGAAGAAGGAAAAATTCGACTTAATGTATCAACTCGGGGTGCACTACTCTTATTTGTTAAAAAGAAAGATGGTATGTTAAGATTATGCATCGATTATAGGGCATTGAATAAAGTAACGATTAAAATTACTTATCCTTTTCCTAGAATCAATGATTTGTTTGATCAACTCACAAGTGTATGCTATTTTTCAAAGATCGATTAAATATTAGGTTATCATCAAATAAGGATTAAGGAAAAACATATTAAGAAAACTACTTTTATAACTAGATGTGGATTATATGAATTTTTTTTTCATGCCATTTGGATTAACTAATGTACCTAAAACATTTATAGCTTTAATGAATAATATTTTTGGTGAATATCTTGATCAATTTATTATAGTATTTATGGATGATATACTTGTTTATTCTAACTTAAGAGAAGAACACGTCAAACATTTGAAAATTACAATGGAAATTCTTAAAGAGCATCAATTGAAAGATAAATTAAGTAAATGTGAACTCTTTAAAGAAGAAGTCTCTTACTTGGGCCATATAGTTTTTGATGAGCGTCAATGTGTCACATCAACAGGCCCCTATTGACGAGGCCTCATCTACATGGTGTTGCACCATCAATAGGGTCACATCGATGTAATATTTGCTACGTCTATGGGGCCCCATTGATGTAGTACTATAGCAAAAAATATAAATATGATCTCCCAATCATGTTTATGGGAATTAGATTCATAGTAGTAGAAAAGCTCTTGTAGTTTGTCTATTCGAAAGTTAGAATATTTTTTCTGAGTGCCTGCAGTAGGAGTCATTAAGTATATAGATCTTTATTTGAGCATTATTATACCTAAGCATGATAGTATGTATGATAATAAAGATGAGCTTCTTGATAAACCTTGGAGCATTTTCAATAGTTTATATGTTTTATTCATGCATTGAATGCTTTCAGTTATTTATTTGATGTTTTTCAGTAATTAAGAAAGATAAGCTAGATGGATTAAATACATAAGTATGAGTTTCTCAAGCATAACACATATTTGATTGGTAATTCCAACAGCATTATTGTGTGTTATGCCCAATAGCATAGCACTTGGTAACCCAGTAGTGGATACATGGATTTAGGACATGTATGGAAAGTGGGACCAAATTCTTATGTTAGGACTAGTTAGACATCAATTAATTATTTAAATTAAATTAGTTATTAAATTACTTTATCTCTCTCTTCAAGCATCAAAACCATAGAACATAAAATGATAAAAATCATATGCCTTTATTACACTTAACCATATCTTTGTACATTACAAGTGTAATTGGGAAGACAAAGAATGACCTTTAGGGCAAGATTCACTTCTAACAAAACTAGTGCACAGAAAACTAGAGATTCCATAGAATTTGACCAAACCATGTGTAAAAACTTTATGATTCCTATGGTTGGTGTAGGGGTACCCTTTACCACTCATCATTGGTATCATTGTTGAGGACTCTATTTGTTGAAATATGCACTACCTAGGTTTAGTGAATATCATTAATATCATTGGACAAACCACAAGGTTGACATCATTTCCATATTTCATAATTACCAAAGAACATTGACACTTTAATTATTTGAAAAATGTCTTCTTCCCACAAGTGTGAAGATATTAAACTATCAATCCCATAAGAGTACAAAGTGGTATATACTCATCTAGATGAGTATATACCTAACTTCACCTTCATCCTATATCAGGATGAGTAACTGCAATGGCGTGACATGGAAGGCAACATTGTAATGCCTCCTAATCAATATATGCACAATGTGCTACTTCAAACTCTTAAGAAGCTAGGCACCCAAAATCTTCAAGAAGAATATTTTGTGCAAGACTATGACTACAGGGACTACCATCCCACCAAAATACAATGCAAGCGAGATCGACACCAGGGGAAGCATCATGAGGGTTGTGAAGGGGAAAAGGTTCACTAATCCCTTGTTCCTGCTAAACCAAGATGATAATGAGGACCCTCTCTCTGAGGGCTCTCAACATGACAATTCTCCACCCTTTGTTACTCGTGATGAGGGTGTGGCCTTGAATCTATAATCTACAATCCTCAATCTGGGTTTAGGAAAAGATGGTAGTCAATGCAAGGGATCAAACAAGCATTAAGATAGTAAGAAATTTGATGAACATGGTCATGAAAACTAAAGTAGAATTAGTAAATATCATGATGGAGGTAGTCCTACTCCCTCTTCACCCTATTCATCTACATCCTCTTCTTCTAGTTTTGAAAGATGTCGTAGAAGAAACAACCATGATGGAGGTGATCAACCAGACTGTAATGAACAAAGGGGTAATAGAGAACATCATTGATGATAATGAAATCATGATGATGATGAGCTTTTTTGGTAACTTGAAGCATGCTTAACATTGTAGAGGTAGTTAAGATTCCAACTAGGCATGTGAAACATAGTCAGATTAAGCACTTAGATATGGACAATGTTCCAAGATTTGAGAGGGGATGTAACTCTGATCCATAAAACCATCTACAAGCCTTTCACAATGCCTACACCTTACAAAACATTGAGATGATTAGCAAAAACTCAAGCTATTTCCTAGGACACTCATCAAGGAAGTAGAAGGCTAGTATCGATCTTTGGAGTTGGAATCTATCCACTAATGGAGTACCATGTTGGAACTATTCAATTACAAATACCAAACGTACTCTAGAGTCTCCAATTTGAGAAGGTAAATCCAAGGCTAGAAATAGAAAACACATGAACCCTTGGATGTAGCCATGGGTAGATACTATTCTATCTTACATCGATTTCATGGTCATGATTATTCTCAGAGGGAACAACTCTGCCACATCATAGATGGGCTCATAGTAAAAACTAGAAGAACCCTTGGCATTTATGCTTAAGAGAGACTATCCAAGCTAACAGCCCATTAGATACAAATTTTAATAGAATAGGTTGCAAAAGAGGAAGGTGAGTTACAAAAAAGGAAAAGTGTATAAGAATATAATAGGGACCCTTCCATCAAAAAAGGGAGGTCCAATTTTATGATGAGGAGGAGTCACCACTCGACAAAATCATAAATAGGAAAACTTTCCCTATCCAAAAATCTATTTCTAATATTTTAATAAAGGTTGATAAATTATGGGACTCTTTTGATGAAAAATTCAAAATTTCTATGAATATTTCTGAAGAATACAAAGAGTAAAATAGTGATCATAACCTCAAGAGGTGGGAAGAAGCTAAATGTGCCTACCAAAGAGGTAAGGGAAAATCTGCTGCACTAGAAAAAGTTGTGGAGATAGAATCTAATAATGGCATTGGTTGTGACATTTTTCAATATGAACATCCTACGGAATGTTTCCCTATGGTGTGACATTTACAAAAGTCTAGGATGTATGTGTTGAAGCCTCAAATAGCACGAAGACAAGCACCTAGATGATTACCTTACCCTTAATGCAATCAAAGGCAGTTCTACCAACAACAACAAGCTTACTACCCAAGTGGAGCTCCACGACAACCATATGAAAAATATCAACAGTGGCACAACCATAGTCATGGGGAATGCCACCACCAAGATAGCAGTACCCTTATAGGAAACTAGATCCATATGGGTGCTATGTTCAACAATTCATCTCTCCATAAAGTTTTGCTAGCCACACCTCATTTTAGCATCACTATTACCTTCTAGAGTACCACCGAACAAATTCACCATCTACTTGAGGGAAGAACCCACATCTGTCTACACACATCCCTCCACCCTCAACCTAATCACCACCGGTTCCATCAATGTAAGGTGAAATTCCCCCATAGTCATAGCAATGAAATGCTACAAGGGTTGTATATTCATAACCAACCTTCTAGATAAGGGGTTTGGATAATTTATCCATGAGATGATCATTTTTCTGATTCAATAATCCTCCAAAACCCTCACAACCTAATGCAGCTAGTTGCCTTGTATCTACAACACCTTCATCCTCTACATCAAACATATTTGAGTGCCCTTCAAACCAAATGCCACCTTGGATCTACACTATGATGTTAGTTCATGTTATTTCCAATTAGATCAAGGTTGGCAATATTCCCACAAAAATATTTGATCTAAGAAGTCCTCTTATTTACTTATAGATCACTAGTCATGAGCCATGCAAGGCTCTTCTTAATTCTAGTTCTAGTGTCAATCTCATCTTCCATGACATGTACAAGGCCTAGAACCTACCACCTCTCAAGAAGTGAAAAATCCATTTTGAATTGGTAGATTAGTCAATCACTATTCCTCTAGGATGACCACAGTTTGTGGGTGGTCCTACCTTGTCGATTTTCTGGTGATCAAGGTTCAAAACTAAAAAGGTGATTTTCCCATCATTATGGGAAGGCCTTGGTTAAGCATGGTTGATACAAATATGGGAGTAAGGGACCTTTCCTTGTAAATCTCCAAAGAAAATGAATTTTAAAGGCTTGAGAAGAAATGTGTTCCACGCATCACGTATAGTGATACAGGCTATAATTGCATGCAAAACATCTAATCCATCAACAGTACATTCATTAAAGCATGTAATTAGTGTGCACAAGAAACTGATATTCAAAGATGCCTATACATAGTAGCCATAAAACAAGATGACAACTAGTGGTTGATAGCTAACTCAAATAGCAACATACTATGCATGGAACCAACTAAGAGCCTAACATATGTCTATGTCAAAGGTATGGATGAACTTGAGCAAGTTCATCACCAACTCTATGATGATGAAGATGATGATATTTATTAGTGAGAATTGGAATCCCTTGATAATTTCAAGTAGGGGCCCCTAGAGTTAAAAACTCTACCAGTTGGCATGGAGTATGCATTTTTAAACAATGGAAAGTTGATCATCATGAATGCAAATCTTGGTCTTGAACAAAAGGACAAGTTGTTGCAAGTCGTTAACAAGTGGCCAACAACCTTTTCTTGGTCATATCCTAAACTAATAGGAAACAATCCAAGGATATGCTAGCATCATATCTACATCGACCTAACCATGAAGCCATGAAGGTAGCTGTAGAGATGGTTGAACACCAAAATGAAATAGATCATCAAAGAAAAAATAGAAAAACTCCTCAATGTAAGGTTCATCTATCCCATTGCGAATATTAAGTGGGTTAGCCCACTTGTAATTATGCCAAAAAAGGTGGCATGTGGTGGGTTTGCATTGACTTGAGGCTATTGAACATGGCAACATTTAATATCATTTTTCTTTGTTATTTGTGGACCAAGTGTTGGACACTATCTCCAGGCATTGCTATTATAGCTTCTTGGATGGTTATAGTGGCTATAACCAAATCCAAAGTACACACAAGGATTAGGCCAAGACAACATTCATGAGTTCCTAGGGGACTTTTGCATATTGTGAGATGCCATTTGATCTTTGCAATGCCCCTGCAACATTTTAATGTCTCGTCCTTAGTATTTTTCAATAGCAAATTGGTAACAAGATAGAAGTATTTATGGATGATTTCTCTACCTATGGGGCTACATTTGAATAAGCCTTAGAACCCCTTGAGTAGGTTCTAAAAAGATGTGTCAAAACAAACCTTAGGCTCAATTTGCAAAAAATCCATTTAATGGTCTAGGAAGGCATAGTACTAGAGCATAGAATTACTCAAGTAGGGAATGAGGTAGACCTCAAAAAAATAAGGGTCATCGAAGGAATCACATGTTAACCAAAGATAATTAAAGATTTCCAATCATTCCTTCGACATATTGGCTACTACTAGTGATTCATAGAGAATTTTTCTAAGATTAGAAAGCTGTTGGTTGAGCTTACATCCTATATTACATCCATTGTATGAGATGAAGCATTATGGTTGCATAGCTCAATTACACCACAACTCAGAAAGAACTAATGGTAGTGATGTATGCTCTAGAAAAGTTTAAGTACTATGTGCTTGGATACAAGGTATTTGTGCATACAGATCATAGTGTCATCTGATTCCTAATGAACAAGCCAACGATGAGTCCCCATATCATAGGGTGGCTCATGATCTTTTAGGGATTCAATCTCACAATGGTAAATCAGAAAGGAATTGAGAATGTGGTCACTAACCACCTCTCTCGGTTAAGATGGGATAATAAAGAGGAGGAGAGTCTACTCTTTGATCAATTTCTAAATGAACTCATCTTTATAGAAGAAATAAATGACCAAGGGACCATTGAAGAAAAATGATATGATGGCATTCTCACTTACCTTCTCACTCAGTAGATGCCACAAGGTCTAGACGTCAGAAAAAAACAATAGTTTCTTCATCAGGCAAAGTACTTCATGGAAATCAATGAACATCTTTACAAGGTGTGCACTGATGGCTTAGTTCATTGGTGTGTCTCTAATGCAGATCAACTACATGTTCTCCAAGATGCCCATGAAGGCCCTTGCAGAGGCCATTATGCAAAAAGACACACAACCATAAAAATCCTAATGGTAGGATACTATTGGCCTACAATCTTCAAGGATGCTCACCAATTTGTCCAATATTTTGAATGCTATGAAAGAGATTGTGGGATGACCACATGAATGAAGGGTCCTCAATAGTGAATCCAACCATTGGAACCCTTTGAAATATGGAGCATAGACTTCATGGGTCCCATCATGCCCATGTCTAATGGAAAGGCATATATCATCGTAGTAGTCGACTATTGCACCAAATGGGTAGAAGCAATAGCCATCACCAACTATACATCTTCTACTACCACTAAATTTCGATAAAAAAATTTTGTTAATAGGTTTGGGATGCCATGTGCACTAATTTTTGACAATGGAACCCATTTTATAGGCATCACTTTTTGAAAAATCATGCAATGCTTAGGGGTTAAACATAAATTAAGAACACCCTATCACCCCCAAGCCAACGATCTAGTAGAGGTAACTAACAAGGAGATCACAAAATTCTAACAAGGACCATAAGCAAGTATAGGAGAGATTGGAGCACAAAAATCAATGATTCCCTACATGGAAACTTCCTATTGGCTACTCTCCCTACGAGCTAGTGTATGAAAAACTTTCAATACTTCTAATTCAACCTAGGCTTCATACAATCTCAATAGCCTATGAATTGAATTTTGACCTAAGTCTAGCACAAAAGAAAATACTAATCAACCTCAACATGCTAAAAAAAATTCTATTGATGGTCCTATCTTTGAATGAAGTGCACAAGGCATTCAACAAACAATGGCATGACCTTAGAATATGAAAAATGAAATTTCAGCTAGGAGATAAGGCTTTTTATTAGAATCCCACACATGTACCTCAAAAAACTAATTTCAAAATGTCATGGGAAGGACCTTATATAATTGATAAAACCTTTCCTTCTGGGGCCACAATCATGCACAAACCTGAGAGCCCAAACAAAAAGCAGTTTGTAAACATCCAATAAGTAAAGCTTTTCCATGAACCTAAGCAAGCTAGTGTAACAAATACCTCGACGAATGGATAACCATGCTTAATTTTTCAAATGTCCTCCTTCCAACTTAGTCATGGGGAAGATAGCCATCTGTGCTAAATCATCCATATGGATCCTCTACTTTTCTACTTTTTTTCATATTTTTAATTTTTGTAAATTATTTATTTTACAACTTTTTGATTTTGAAATTTTTTCCTAGTTTTACATCATTTTTTATTTTGCATAATTGTTAGTACATATGAACCTATCTTGAATATTTTACACTTTCTTATATATATTTTACCTTGTTTGATTTGAGTCTGATATTTAGATTTTTTTGCTAATAAATCTACTTTGTGAAAATAGGACACAATGGTGTTGTGATTGCTACTAATGGTGGTTTGTACTTCATGTTTTGGTTTGCCAATGTCTAGTTTCTATTTTTGAATTTTTGTACCAATGGCTCAATCATGGTTTCTTTTTCATGGAACAGGTAGTGAGTCCATGACATCCACCCATTCACAAACTCTATGGTTTTCCTTGTTTTGGAAGTTTGAGGTCCCTTTTCGTTAAATCAACTTTTAATAAATTTGTGACCTTGGTAGTTTCTAGAATTGGGAAGGATTCAAAGGTTTGAATGGGATGTGACTTCAAGGGAACTCAATAATATATATACTTTTCTACTCACTTGAGTGTTTGAGTGTTTTCCTACACTACTTATCGTTCCATGTCACCCACTACAGGAAGTTAAATAAAGTCTTTGCATGGTGTGGTTCACATTCAAAAGAAAAAAAATACAAAAAAAACATGATGGAAATTCAAAGCACACCACTTAGACAAATAAATGAGCTACAAGCACTAGTTATGGGACTAGAAAGACATGTTACCCATGCTTGAAGGTCCCCTCTAACTAAGGCCCTCTCTCACTTTCTACCTCTCTTTATGGAACGATGGCTATTTTGTGGAAGCACTCTTGTATCTTGAAGAGGTGGATCAGTCTTAGAGTGGTGATGTGAAGTCACTAAAAGAGGTTGGTTTTGGTTTGGACTAAGGATGGATCTTCTTCAATCATTGTAAACATAAATTCCACAAGGAACATCTTATGACCTTAACTTGGGATTCCATTCCGCCTTCACCATTATCCGTCTATGTTGACCATAACTCAACTCACTACTAGTGTTCATGTTCTTGATTTCATGTCTTGGTCTAACATATTTGAATTCTTAGGTAGAATATTTTGGGTTTTGGTTCTTTACTTCCATTGACCATTACTTACCTCTATGGCCCACGAAGTCCTTAGTTTGAGGTTATGTAAGGGCAAAAAAGGAATGTGTCTACTATGGGAATAATCCACTTGTATATCCCTTGTTTGGGTTCATTAAGTACCTTATCCCTAGGCATTTTTACAATCTGAATCTTTCATACATCCATATTTTGCACCAAACCATGTGCTCCTTTACATATTTTGTTCATTAAACACATTCTCCATCAAATTTTTCAATCTTTAATCTTTCAAAGATCCTCTTCAATGCTTTCATCATATTCTTGGCTTTTTAAGGATTCCATGGACCCCAATTTCATTAAAAAATTTCTTACATTTTTTGAGATATTAACATTTGAAATTTTTTGCTAATGGACCTCATATATGAGGCCCAATCGATAGAGTAGACTCATATATGAGGCTCCATCAAGGTAACAAAAAAATAGTATAAATAAGTGTGACCTGACTTGAAAAATTTTACATTTTCTCATAAATACCAAAGGATTTTTTCAATTTTTCAAAGCCCAGAACCTTATAGAGCCCATAACTCACCAACTGTTTATCCAAATCACTCTGTTCTTCAACCTTGCAACTATTGGAGGTAATCTTTTCATCATGGAAACCATAAATGTACCATTTTTGACAAAACTTTTTCACAATTTTTCTAACTCCCACAAAGGTTTAACTAAAAAATCAACTATTGAACACTAAATTACAAGAGTTAAAACTTTCCAACAAGCTCCAGTGATAATTATAATAAATAATTAATAAAACAATCAATCTATTGAAACGCCACCAAATTTGGGCTCCGAGGTCTCAACTGAAAATTTTGCTAAGAGTTAAAACTTGGAAAATCTTTTCTAAGTGTTGAGGCTACACTTCCCACTACTAGGACTACACTCCAAAGCATAGTCAGCGTAGTCTGCACAAACAACCCAGATTTTCAAATTTTTCTAAGTGTCAACAATAGTTGCAAAATTTTCTAAGTGTCCTAACTATGCTCTCCCTACTAGGACTATACTCTAGAGCATAGTCAACATAGAAATAACTAGTTTTGCAAATCCTCCTTGGTGTCAAGCCAAAAGCCATCAAGTTGGTTTGGGATGGAAGAAATAGTTTGGTAGATTTTCTAACTTTTTGCATTATGCTCTAGAGCATAGTTAGTGTAGTTTGCACAAACATTAGTTTGTGCCAATTTCTTTTAAGTTTCAAGGCTACACTTTCCCTATTGAGAATATGCTCTAGAGTGTAGTTAGCATAGTTTGCACTAGACTTCATCTTTTGAAAAAATTAATCTAACTATTGGACTACGCTTTAGATCATAGTCAGTGTAGTCATGCAAAATTACCTTCGAAAGCCTCCAAAACTCAACGTCAGCCTACATCTCAACTCCAACATCCCTTTGGCAAGAAAGATCATTAATTTGCATTTCATTTGCATCCTGCATTTGCCCCTAAATTGTGCTTATTCTCAACACCACTTGAGAGAGTGGAGATCATAATCCTAGAATGTAGTCTCCAAAACTACACTGTTTTGCATTATTTTTAGGTACTTTGTGATCTTTTTGGGATTTTCATTTAAAGTATTAGTAGTGTAGTCACAATTTGGTAGTCTTGGCACCATAGTCATAGTATAGCAGTCTCATGGGGTCCATTGGAGCATACTAGTAGAACACCATTTTCTTCAATGGAAGCGTAGTTGGGGCTAGCGTAGTCATAGCTACCCCTCTACCATGTGGCACCTGATCCACAACTCATGCTAACCTTAGCACTATAAATACCCTAGTGCCTCATGTTTTATGGCTTGGCAAACCAAGAGTAAGGTTTGAATTTGAAGTAATCAATTGGCATTTTAGCATTTGGCAAACTTAGAGCACACTTGGCATTCCTAGGCAAACAACATTACACATTACCATAGCATCATTGCACACTACCGAGCACATCGTCAACCACTGCAACTTGTAGGACACCGCAATAGCCAACCTGGCAACCTTAGACTTCATAATGGATGTTAGTTGTCACAACTTGGACACCCTACGCTCATTGTAGTCAACTACGCTTAACCTCCCTACCCCCCACCCCCCCATTTGGGATGGTGCTTCTCTCTCTCTCGTTCACATCCTATGCATTTTTTAACATTTTCTTTTGCATTCTAGCATTTTATTCACATTTTTTTGCTATTTTTGTATACTTTCACATTTTTTCATCCTTTTTTGCACTGGGATCCTTGAATATTCTCACCCTCATGGGCATTGTAGACATTGCAAACATTGTGCAAATCCTTTACACTTGTTTCATTGTAACACATGTAAGTCCCAATTCGATCGACAAGATCATTTTGGGCACCTCTCCTTCATTCTTAGTAGGCTCTCATATGGAAGCAAGGTCAAGGCTTTATGATCGCAAATCTCTCAATGTACCATTCCAGCTACCAACATTTTCGATCGCTACATCTACCATGGTCCAACCTTAGCCAAATTGTAACTAACTAATGAGAAAAGGTATTCAAAAAACTTTAAAGTTACATGTTACATTTACTAATCCATGGATGTATTGTGACCACAAATGGCAAAGAAAGGAAAGCATAGTTAGGAAGTAAGACTGTCCAACTAAGGGAGAAATGGCCTAAAACAAGAAGAGGCCAAGAACAACCCCAAGAACAACCATTGGCAATCCATGCCATAAGTCCTCTCAGGGAAGAGGCAAAGTTGGAATCTCTCAGATAGATTCCAAGACTAGAAATAGCAACAATAGAACACTCTCATTGGGATGATGCACCAGCACAACCAAAAAATCTTCAGGTGACCTTAACAGAGGCCTACTTAAATCAAATCAAATTAAGGGAGGTCCAAAAATTGATGCTCCAGGAGTTAAATTTTGGCCCTTTTCTAGAGCAGGCACCAAGAGAAGTGCATGACCAGCTAAAGGCCTTTCCCATGTGGCCAATCATCACTTCCACTAAGGAGTGGTACATGGGAGACACATTTCTATTTTGGAATAACAGGCAACCTGGATCAATAATGAAAATCAAAGAAATCTCAGTGTCCTACTTGGCATAGGCAATTACTATAGTGCTTAAGTTGCCTAAAATAAGGATGAACCTTACTAAGATCCTAATGCAGGCGAATACTAGTATCAAGAAAGAATGGGTGCAATAATGCTATGGTGTCAACCATAAGGAGTTTAGTATGCTCACACTAGTAAAGAGGATTTATTATAAGATTGTGACCTTCCACCTCAATCCCATGGTAAAGCTAAGCAAAATCATCACCTTCTCTACTAGAGCATGCACTACTCTAAGTGGGAGATTCCCAATCAACCTTCCATAGTTGATCTATTTAGAGATGAAGAAGCAGTTTCAAGAAAATGAATGTGCAAGGAAGGCACTCCCCTTCCCATGCCTCATCAAGAAACTTTGTCAAAGGGGAGGGATACTCTATTACACCAATGATACTATCAAAACTATTCTAGCCACCAACTAGGTAGAAATGATGAAAGATAATACACCTTTAACTACCATCAAAGAAGAGGAGCAACAACTACCACCTCCACTTGCCACTTAGACAACTATGCTAGACATTGCTATAACCACCCAATGGTTATGAGAATACAAAGAATGTCTCTTGAGTGAATAAGAACAATGAACAAGCATATGTGGTAGGGACCAATCCATATATAGACTAGGCATGATCCACCTTAATGAGGTGGCCCAAACAATCAGGTTGATGGATGAGGGGGGATCCATTTTCTTAGCCCAAATGATGCAACTACCTGAGAGGTTGAATCTAAGTGCTAAAGAGATCACAATATCTCTTGTAGAATAGTAGTCACTCCCAAACATCTCTAGGAATGTTGAAACTTTCTTAGTGTGCTTGGAGGAGGTTCAGGAGGCAACTATACTAGTGATGCAGCACCAAGGGTTAGAGACAATAGTAGAAGTGGCCACTAATCATATTGTCAAAATACTAAACATACCTATAGCATCTATACCAGACATCAATACACTCAAGGACGTGTAGATGTCCACAGAAATTACAAGTGATAAAATAAACATAGCAAAGCATGAAGAACTGGTAGACTAAGTGGTGGGAACTAAGCAACCACTTCCAGATGTCTTTGACATTCCAAACAATATTATGGAAAACAGTTATGGAAACCCATCATGGATGCGATAAATTCCTACAACAAAGCAGAAATCTGCATGAAGGAGTTGTAGATTAAGGAAATGATGGAGTACATGGAGCTTTTCGATCTCCATTATTCAAATCTAGCCATGTTGACTACTAGACATCCACAGTTAGAGTTAGAGAATCATGCAGCTAGCTCATACTTGTTGTACAAGGTTGAGTTCAAGCATCACAAGGACACCAAGTAGAAGCTTGCAATGGCAACCACTAAACTCAAAGTTTTCAAGGTAGGATTCACTAATCAACAATATACTACCAAGAACTTGGCCAAGAGGATGAATAACTACCAAGAGCTATAGAACCTAGTTTGGGAGTTTGACATCAAATGCAAATAGTTCACTACTTGGTTTATTAACATGAAAGAAATTGCCCTAATAATGCCCTATCCATGGAATGTCCCGATTCCAACCCACATTGGTGATGCCATGTGGATTATGAATGATCCCCAGAGTAAGGAGGAGAAGATGAAGGCATTACATGATGCCTTTCACCTTTCACCAAAGGTTATAGCCATAGCAGGATAGCCACAACCACCTAAACCACCACACACACCCGAAGCCAGTGAAGGTCCCTCAAAACCATAGGAGCCACCACCACCTTGGATTGTTTGATCTTCTCCACTCTCTTCACATAATTAGAGGACATGTAGTCAATTTTTGTGTAGTCAATTCATAGTGTTCAATTTTATGTCATGAACACCACAATTTTTGTAATTTGTTGATTTGTACACTCGGGCACTTAGTTTTGTCAAGTCAGTTCATTTTGTTAAGATTTAGTCAATAATCCCATACCTTCCTAATTTTGTAAAGGAACTTAAGGATGAGTTTTCAATTAGTCATGGGGGTATGATAAATATTAATGTGTGACGTCGATAGGTCCCCATTAACGTGGCCTCATCGACAGGGCCCCATTTATGTGGTGTTGTCCTGTTGATGAGGCCACATCAACATAGCATTTACTACATCTATAGGGCCCCATCGATGTAGTACTATAGCAAAAAACTATAAATATGAGCTCCCAACCATGTTTATGATTATTAGATTCATAGTAGTAGACAAGCTCTTGTAGTTTATCTATTCAAAAGTTAAAATATTTTTCCTGAGTGCCTTCAACAAAAGTCATTGAGTGTATAGATCTATATTCGAGCATTATTGTACCTGAGCATGATAGTGTGTATGGTAATAAAGATAAGCTTTTTGACAAACCTTGTAGCATTTTGGATAGTTTAGATGTTTTATTCATGAATTACATTCTTTTAGTTATTTATTTGATGTTTTTTAGTAATTAAGCTAATTAAGTAATTAAGTGAGATAAGCTAGATAGATTAAATACATAAGTATGACTGCTTCAAGTGTAACACGTATTGGCTTGGTAATCCTAGCAACGCTATTTCTTGGTACACCCAGTAGCATTATGCTTGGTAACCTAGTAGTGGATACATGGGTTTAGGACGTGTACAGAAAGTGGAACCAGATGCTTATGTTAGAACTAGTTAGACATTAGTTAGTTAGTTAAATTAAATTAGTCATTAAATTACTTTATCTCTCTCTTCAAGCATCGACACCATAAAACATAAAATGATAAAAATCATATGCCTTGATTACACTTAACCATACCTTTGTACTTCACAAGTGTAATTGGGAAGACAATGAATGACCTTTAGGGCAAGATTCACTTCCTAGAAGACTAGTGTACCAGAAACTAGAGAGTCCATAGAATTTGACCAGATCATGCATGAATACTTTGTGATTCATATGGTTGGGTGTAGGGGTATCCTTCACCACTGATCAGTTTCTAAGAAAGGATTACAAGTAGATCCAGTAAAAGTTAGTGTAATTCAAGATTGACCTAAACTAAAAGATGCTACAATGGTTTGTAGTTTCTTGGTGTTAGTGGGTTCTTATTGACATTTCATTAAAGATTATTCTACTTTGATAGCCCCATTGACTGACCTTTTGTAGGAAAAATATGTGTTTAAGTTCGATGAAAAATGTAGGGAAGCTTACTTCTAATTAAAGATGCTACTCATAACAACACCTATTCTAACAATTCCATATGAGGAATTACCATTTGAAGTAATCACGAATACCTGTGGAATAGGAATCAATGTAGTTGTGTCACAAGATGACAAGGTGGTATGTTATGAATCTAGTAAATTACAAGGAGCTAAGGTAAATTACTCAACCCATGATTTAGAATTATTAGCAATTGTTCATGCTTTAAAAGTTTGGAGACATTAACTTTGTGGAAAAAGGTTTGTACTAAAAACATATCATAAAAGTTTAGAATATTTGCAGAGACAACCTATTTTGAATACTCGACAATGACGATGGATAGAATTATTAATTGAATATCATTTTGAAATCAAATATATTCCCAAAAAATAAGATGTAATAGCTGATGCCCTTAGTTGAATGTGGAACTTGATCATAGAACTTGATCATAGGTGTGGTAAAAATATATATGGAAGAAGAAATTAAGGAACAAATAAAAGAAGATCCTCATTTTAAGAAAATTTTAACTAATATTTTCTCTGAGCCTCAATATCAACTTGCCTCTAATGGTTTATTGATAAAAGGACAAAGAGTATGTATACCAGAGGAAAATTGGAGACTTGGGCTATTGTGTGAAGCACATGAAGTAGCATATGCAAGACAACCAAGTTATATTAAGACTTATATGATGATATAAAACTCTTATTTCTAACTTGGAAGGAAGAATGATGCATCCTCATACATTAAAAATTGTCCAACATGCCAAAGAATAAAAGTTGAACAAAAGAAACCTAGTGGGTTACAATAGCCTTTGGAAGTCCCAACCTAGAAATAAGAAGACATTACCATGGATTTCATTGTGGGATTGCCAATAACTGAAAAATAAAATGACTCAATCTTGGTAGTGGTTGATCATTTATCAAAGATGACACATTTTATAGCTTTTAAATCTACAAACATAGTAGAAGAAGTAGCCCAAAAATTCATACAAGAAATATTTCAATTACATGAATGTCCAAAATCTATCACTTTGGATCAAGATTCCAAGTTCATATCTAAATTCTAGCAAATTTTTTCAGAGAACTTAAAACTCAATTAAAATTTAGCACGACTTATCACCCAGAGACCAATGGGCAAATCAAACATGAATAGAATATTAGAAGATATTATATGAAGCTAGGTTGGGAGTAGACCGAAACTATGGGAAAATTATTTGCACTTGGTAGAATTTTCCAATAACAATAACTATCAAGGTTCCATACATCGTACACCATTTGAAGTAATATATGAACATAACTATCAGACACCACTAACTTAGGTAGATCCAACCTTAAGAGCAGAATGGAAGGAAGAAGAAATGAAGATAATGGAAAATATTGTTACAAGAGTTAAAAAAAATTTACAAGCTGCCTAAGATAACTATAAGAATTATGCATATCAACATCAACTTAAGAAAGAATTCCAAGTGGGAGATCAAGTACTACCAAGAGTAAAACCCACCAAAAGTTCTCTTAAACTTGGAAAATATATGAAATTAGCACCCTAGATACTGTGAACACTTTGAAATTTCTAAAAAAATTGGTGAAGTGGCATATTGGTAAAATCTTCCAACAACTTTAAGAATTCTCCTAGTTTTCCATGTAAGTTTATTAAAGAAATTTCATGCAAATGATGTGCCATAAGTGCTATATTGGAATACTTTACCATTGAGATCCAACGCTAAGTTTGAAGTTAAACCCATTGTAATTAAGGACCATCAAACGAAGATGCTATGAAATAAAACTATCAGTGATGTTCTTGTTCAATGGTCAAATTGTGAGTAACAAACTTGGGAGAACAAGGAGTTTACTCTTAACATTTACCATCAACATTTTAATCATCGTGATATTGAATGATAAATCATATTTATTATTGATGTATATAATTTCTTGTCTTTTGTTTGTATAGATGATCATGCGGATAATACAAAAGTTGAAGTTGAGGAGCATAAAAATGAAGCAGCAGTTGTGCCACTAGACATAGATGAAGCACTTGAGGACAAGCTAGATGCTTAAGGGAGGTAGATTGTAACATCTTGTCCCTTGTTAAGGGTGGAAAAATATTGTAAGTGTAATTAACCTTCAAATGAAGAGATGTCTTGTTATGAGGAGTTGTAGTTATTCATGTATTACTTGGGGATGAGTTTGACCTATGCCATTTAAAGATAGGTTTAGAGGTTGTGTCGAGTATGGACTTGTGAAGCCTAGAATGGCAAGTGATGAGAGCCAGATGAAGTAGCACAAGAAGGGACTGATCACCCATTTGGCTGGATAGCCTAACCATGGTGGCAATGTTGGATTGCCTCTAAGGCCTAAGTGGCATGGGAAGATAACCCAGAGGACGTTAAAGTAAACCACTCTTATTAATAATTTTTTTTTCTATTTTTTTTTCTATTCTATGTTCCAATTATTTATTTACCAATTATTCATTATTCAAAGTATTTTATGATATTTCTATTATATTGCTAATGAATGCAATGACAACCATGAATTAAGCAATGATCAATCATGTTTTTACAACATCTAGGAACAAGATGTCACAAATTCAATATATTAACAACTCTTTCTTGTGAGATGTTAATTGCAAAGTGCATTGTTGTCTATTTTGGACACTAATGGTCATTCCTTGGCATGTGGCTATACTTGACGAATTGATCATTGATGAAGCAAAGTGGGTTTTTGTGGAGGAAATTGAAGCAATAGTTGTTACTTCATTGTTTTCATTCTAACCATTTCATATGTAATGCAAGGCTTTAGAAAAAACATGTAGTCTTTTTACTTGCAAATTCTACAAGTTAAAAGAACATTTTGTTACCCAAGGTGTAGGGCAAGTGGTTAGGACACTTATCTTTCTCATGTGGCAAATTATGGGTTTGATTTTTGCCTGTGCTTCTAGAAGTAGCAACTGTCTTGCATGAAAAAAAAGAACATTATATTTTTTGTTTTCCTTATGATTTTTACACGCATACCATTAGCAAATAAGATAAATATTTAATAATTCTCCTCTTTTCCGAAACTCTGGGTTGTCTTTCGTACATCCTTGTCACGGCCAGCCTCCGAGGCTCATACCACTGAATCTGTAGTTTAAAAAGAGCATACCTGTTCCTCGGTAACATTCGAGTATTGACTTTTAAAGTCAGTTGTTCAATAGAAATGGAAACCATTAAGAATAAAGATTTTTTGACGGTGAAAAGGTATAATAATCTCATTATAGAAAACTGACAAACCTGCTGTAATAAATCTTATTGCAAGTAATAATTTCCTTTAAATACTTAAATCAGAAAGGTGTTAGACCTGTACTTTTAACTTAGCAGCGGGTAAACCCATGTGGCCTCATCACCTAGCCTTTGGTAAAAAAGGATAATGTTAACGTTTATTAAATGTTAGTATTCAGTAAGCCAAACAGAAGTACAGAACCTTTAGTATTTTTTAATAGAAGTAGACAAAAAATGTAGTTTAAGGGAAAACTAATATTTATCATATAAATTATAAAAGATTAAAATAAGATAATGAAAATTATTAAGTCACGTTGCAACTGTTTTAATGTATATCATCTGCTGGGAAAGTTTCAGTTGCATATGCTTTCGGAATATCCCATGCTTGTAGCATAGTTTTCCAACTGTTTCAATTGGGCAATAGATCATCCGTTCAACAAAATCAGTGGCAGGATTAGAATTTTTGCCTCCTTGACTGAGCGTGACCTTTATAATTAAAAAAAATCCAAAAATCGGTGAACCTTAAACCATCCTGACTATTTACCGACTTGAAAGAAAAAAACAAGAGTTAAGTATACCCACAACCTGTAAAAATTTAATTTTTGCCTTCTTTAATAATTTCTTCCATTATCCATTCATTTCTTTAACATGCAATGATACAAGATGCGTAAAACGAATTTATCATTACACAGGGCAATGGAACGAAAAGCAATGTCGTATTCAAAATCTAATGGTCAACTATACACATAACAAATGAACTGAATTTTGGTGAAAATAATTTCCCGTGCATGCTCAACCAGTACTTATTGGCTCAGCCGTTGCTTTACAACTAAATGAACGAATTACATAGAGAAATTAAAAACAATAAAATTATTCAGTTGTGATCGGGAGAAGGAGATGAAGGTTGTCGGCCATTTTTGGGCAGAGACTGAAGAAGCTCTGTCTAAAATGTTGCGCCTGTGGAACGAATATGAGCCGACGTTCTGAGTAATGAAGACATCATCATCTTCATTAGATTATCGCTTTCTGTTGTTGTAGGTATTGGTCTGCTACACCCTACTGTAATTGCCATTAGCACGCATGATAATACAAACACTATAAATAAAGCTCTGATTTGCGTGGCCATTGATTTACTCCTGCGCAGCCACAACAAAAAGAAAATCTTCAGTCTATGCGAAGTCGAGTGTCAAACCAAACACTACAATCAAAGCTTTGTAGAACAACGATGATTTTATATAACTTGTGAGGAACTAAATTGTCTGGGTGAATTGAATGTGGTTATTTATACCCTGCCTGGCGAAACAAAACTTGAGGGACAAGGTTAATCGTAACAGAGATCATTGTACTTGTTCATGATTTCACCAACAATATCCTTTGTTCCCGACATGTGGTCAATCACAGTGACGGTAAAATATAGAATTTGCCGATGCGTAGACTACGACGGTCTTTTTTCCATTTTTATTTGTTTACGTTGTTGAATGCCTCAATCAATGGTTGGTTACAACTGGAGTTTTGAATGGAAATGCCACAGTTGCAAAAGTTTACGGGTTTTTAAAGTTTGAACTTTGAACGCAGCAGCAGAAAAGGAGGCTCCCACCTGATGCTGTCACCCTGTGTACCCTGAAGGATGCCTTACATCTGTAAGTTTGAATCCATCTCCCACATTTGCTGGTCGATGTTTGTAAGTCTTTGCATGTGCGCAGGAAAGCCTGCAGTGTAGTTGGTCAGAAACAAACCATAAATTGCCATCGGTTTTAAAATTCAAAGTTCAAAATAACCATGAGATGGGTTATGAGTGTGTCAACAATAGGTACGATCGCTGTTGAGCAGTATTCATTATTCAACGCGGATGTAGATAGATATATATAAATAGTTAAAGGTCCAGAGTAAGATACTACAAAGTAATACTAATTATTAATATGGAAAAGAAGGGACTCTTAACATAGAGAGTTTATGGGCTTAATAAAAATAATTTATTTTTAGTTTTACTAATTAGTTCAAGTTAATATATTGAGTAATTTCTTTGATTTCCATTTCTGTTGGATAAATATTTTTATAAAAAAGGATTGCTACTTGGAGCGATAGTAAGGTACTTGTTTGTCAAAGCATAGCCACTTGAAAAAAGTTAGACGCTCACTCATCCATCGACCCACCTCCTAGGATCTAAATGAACATAAAATTACTTGATCATCTTATCTGGAAAGAGATTTCGATTTAGGAAAACAAAACTTGTAGATAAACTTCATGATTTTTAGATTATACCTACTTTCTTAAAGGTACACTATCTTGATTTAATCTAGGTGGGAAGAAAGTTTAGAATAAGTCAAGGGACATTTAGGAAGGGGGATGAATAACAAAATATGGAAATTGAGAAATGGATCATGCTTTATGCATAAGCTAATTATTGAGTGATGAAAAGCCCTTTTGATAATCTTCCTTTTTGCTACATGGAGCTCAAAGACATGCTCATTTTCACTTTTTACATCAATTTAAGTATGGTTAGAACCCTAAAATACTGTAATACAGGTACACCATAAGATACATAGTCCAATTAGATCTTTATAACTGAGCATTGCCCACCAAAGTCAAACCCATGACTTGGAGCTTTCAAATCAAGAGTCTTACCAATAGGCTAACACTTTACTATCTACACCCTATAAAACTTGACATTCACAAAACATGTATATAGGAACAATATGGCATCAACATGTAATTGTGTCTAGATTCAACAGAGAAAAAAATTTATATATATGTAAGGTATTTTAACATCTTGATCATAGGCACCATACTAATGTAATTTACGTATGTAAGGAATGAAACCAAATTAAGGCTTATCTGTGATTCAAAGCAAAAACAATGCTTCTCTCAAATGTTTACTTAATATATCTTTATTTTTCTTAAATTCTAAAAATTTTTGATATTTTGTTTAATGTAATTTGGGTAGACAAGTGACAAAACCAATTTATATTAATTTAAATAAAATAATTTTGAACCTAGTTTAACTAATAATAATCACCATCTTAGTGCTTTTATCCTATATGATGAACTAATTATTAAGGTAAGTACAATATTTGATAATGACTTATTATGGTTGACCCACCTACGGATCCATTCTAAACACCTCTCCTTAATCTTCTTATTAATAAATACTACTCCTAAACTTCTTCTAATAAAAATATTATTTTAGCGCGGCTGCATTTTAATCAGTAGTGCATCAGTGCACCCATCAAAAGTTGGAGAGTAGAGGTAAAATCATTGTAGGGGAGGAAGATTGTCCGTGAAGGAAAGTAAGAGAACTCAGAAATGTGACAACTGCTTCGTTAAAGCACGTACCTGTAGTTGTATCGTGCACATCGCTTTTCAAGCTCCAATCGCGCTAACCCATCATCAAACTGATTTTATAAGTTTTTTGAAAGTGAGACGCCGATGTGTGCAATTGTTTAGTACATTGAGGTGGGTGGACTCGGCATCTATGACAATGAAATTGGCTGCGTCGATTTTTCGGTTTCCTCACCGACGTTTTGAATATGTGCGCAATTGTTCATTCCCTTCCAATGTGGTAATCCAATTCGGATTATGTTGCTGCGGTAATGCTACTGAGGAATGGTTTCCTCTCTTTCTTCACTTTATTATTTTGAATTTTAGTATTCTATTTTACGATTCATGATTATGTATTTCAACGTTGCAGCTTTCCAGGTCAACAATTGACAATATCTTGATTAAAAAGGTGATATAAGTGGGCATGGTTTGTGAAATTTGCTATCGATTAATCGTCAAATTTGTCATAAATAGCAAGGTAAATCGAATAGAAGATTTAATATTTTTTATTAATTTTTTAAGTGTAATATACTGTTTATTGCTAATTTTGATGCCAATTAAAAACTAAAATTTCTATATTCTATTTTCTACTCTACTTAATCTCTTAGATGAAAAAAAAAACTGAAAAATGGGGTTACCAACATGAATAAATATAAGTCATATAACTGCTCTATTTTGCTAATAATGATGATTTAATCCCATCTGATTCTTACACCGTCAATTTTTCCAATTCAATTTGATTTACCGATTCAATTTATCCATCTGAGGGGATGTCCCTGTTTGTATTTCTAACCATAAAGCGGAGGTTTATATTACAATGGTTGCGCTGAAAAGACTAAAAGAGCCGTTGCAAGGTTTAGATTTGAATGGCTAATTGTGGACTGAAGATGGAGACGAGGGGGTTCGACCCGACTTAGGCAAAGACTGCAGAAGATCAGTATAGGAAGATGATGCCTCGGAGGAATAAACGTGAGGATCAGATGTACTACTAGTTAATGATGAAGCCCAAGTATGCAGTGCAGGAGGCATCATTTTCATCTTCTCCATCATCATCAGTAACAGATTGTTGTTGATCTCTTCCCCGTGAAATGATGTTGATGTTGATTTTGTTGTCGCGGGCATTTGTCTGATACACACCACAGTGTCTGCTGCCAAGAACAGTGATGCAAATACCAACACCAACAATTTTGCCATTTCCATGGACAGATTTCCAGTAGATCAGAGCTTCTGAAATGTTTGGTAGAGGTAGATTCACTCAGAACTTTTGGGCTATCTGTATGGTTCAATGCAAAATCAGTTTATATATATATGAGTTTAGAAAGGATCAGGATACACTTGCTGTGTAGTGGTATGCGTTGAAGTATTTCTGGTACCTGTACCATGTATTTAAATGTATTTACAGACAAAGCCTTGCAAGCCACGTAAAAACCCATGGATAAAGTTCAACTCTGACAGAGTCTGTGATCCATGAACACATTATAATTTATTAATTTAGCAATTCAATGAGTGTGTTACACAGTCGCGGCCGAATCCGATCTTTGAACAAAGGATTTCCATGATAAGAATAGCGGTGACTGTTTCGTAGTATTTTAGAGTTTTACCTTTGAATTCTAAGTTGGGATGCGACCAGCAGTGATGTTGTAAAAATTTTCTACTTCAAACCAATCCTTCGATTTACAACTGTGCTGGTCAGTGGTCAGGACTCGGTAGCCTTGACATGGCTGCAAAATAAGCAATATATAGAGTTTAATATTGACGAGTTTTACAAGGGATTGTTTTCTGACACTTTGGTTGACACTTTGGTTTCCAGTCTGTACGCGGCAAACTATGTCTATCTTGGACCGAAATGACAGAAATGGCGGAAAGTCGGCTATTGTTGCTGTGCATGTATCATACACCCATACATGGGTGTGAGGCAAGCGTGACATGCCATTATCCAATGATGATAATTTAATGTTTAACGTTTACATCCCAGGGGAAAAATAACCGGATCGATGATGTTTAATACGCTTTACTTTCCTGATCCAAATTTAATCATCCGCATTGCTCCTACGTGAGGTTAATTGCATTAATGCTCTAACAGTAGATTAGTCAAATTTAAGGAGAACATATCAATATAGTTTGCTGCAGTAAGTTATTGTCAATATTGAAGTAAAACTCAATTTTCCAACCTTTTATACACAGAGTTGATTGATAATTATAACAATCAGAACATCAATTTAATATAGTTATAAACTACAAAATTTAATTAAAAAGTTAATTACATGCATTTAGGCTGGATAAGTGGAGCTCTCTCTATCTTTTTGTCAATAAATTATTTCACAGTTTGATTATTAAATAAATTGAAGGAAAAAAACAAATTATGCTAAAAAAATAAAGAATTGTTTTTCTTTAAACTGTAATAAGAATGTTATCATGTTGAACTGCTCTTTTACCAAACTCATCAAAAATTATTCTCCAAAACAACGTACACCTGCAATCCACAAACGTAAACGGTTCAACCCACGTCTTAAACTTACCCCCATCCTTGCTTACGTCTTAAAAACTCAAAATGACGATATTAGTGCAGTCAAAGGTTCTCTTTTATACTAAGAGTTCCAAAATTTCTATCCCTGGTAATCATCAACAAGCAGCGGAAGTTTGGTATCTTTACCAACACGCAGCGGAAGTTTGGTATCTTTGTTTCCAAGGGTCGTGTCAATGCCGTGAAGCCAAGGTCCGCCAATTTAGAATATTGACCAGCCAACAATCACTGTGCTTCAATGTTTGAATTTCTCTGTAACTTTGACGACGACCCAGTCTCAAGCACTGCTTCTGCTGCAAATCAAACGGTAAATCAAACGGTCTGAAACACTCTCCGCAAAACAAAGAGACAAAGTATTCACGTGAAATCAAATGGTAGAGCTTCAAGTTGCAGAGGATTATTATTGCAGAAATGCAGACTTAAATATAAACAGGGAAGATCAAGGCAAAGAGGATGCACAGGGGAGGGACTCCTTCAATAGCCGAGCTGTTAGAATCCATGCCGGGTTGTAGTACGAGGAGATGCGAGAAAATTCTTGGAGATTTGGAAGAGCTTTGCAAAGATGAAACTGGGGCATCAATGGCGCTGAACCACGCGCTGACGGTTCCGCTGTTGACACTGTACATGCTGGGGACCTCGCAGGTGTCCACGGCCATGGCGNACTGTACATGCTGGGGACCTCGCAGGTGTCCACGGCCATGGCGGTCTCATTGCTCTGGCAGCTGTGTCGCCATTCCGAAGATGGCATGGTCATGGTGGAAGCTCTGCAACTTGGTGCATTCCAGAAGCTCATGGTTATTGCCCAGATGGCTGTTCTTCGCTATACAAAACGCAGGGTTTGTGAGCTTCTGCAGCTCTTCAATCATTACAGAACTAATTATGAATGTACAGATTCCACTGATTTTCAGTATCTCAGACGCTCCTTTTGATTTTTGCTGCCGTAGCGTCCTTACCCAGAATGAAAAATATGGTTGAAGTATTTCGCACGAATGCATGTTTGTTGTGCTCCATTAACCTGATGTCAATATTTGCAGGGATGAATGTATGCGTAGTTGCGTGCCCTCTTGAATTCTTGCACTATCAAATTGTTGTGCGGTACATATGTTACTTTATGCAGCTGTGCTACACAACATAATAGATTAATACGTTTATGACTGCATTGTCTCATTGTTATTTGATTAATATAATCGATTAATACGTATGACTTCATGGGCTCCCTGTTATTAAGATACCGCATATTGAATTAGTATGGCCACTAGCTTAAGGGAAAATTTTTAGTATTAGATCGTACTACTAATATTACTATACTAATTACTACTACTATTATTAAATCTGTAAATTCTGAGGCACGAAGGGCTGAAATTGAATTCTTTACCGAAAATCAAACGGGCAACTGCAACAACATAACCAAGCAGTCACAGCAACATCTGAAATATAAATTATTTGCATGTTTTGATTTCCGTAAAATATTTTTAAAATCCGCCTGTATCATAGAAAAATAGCAGCGAATCAATATTATATGAAGAACTCAGAAACAACCATAAATCTAAATACATGAAAATATATATACTCATTAAAGGATTGAATCAACTTGTTTGTGTCCAGAATGGTTTCACATTCCTCAGGTATATTTAAATTTTAAAATGTTAAAATATTGTTTCTCCTAAAAAGTTGGGACAGACAAGGCCCAGACTCTTACATTTGTTATGATCTCAAGGAAATTTTTTTTATATATAATACTTTTGGTTTTTATGCTGTTTGTAATTATTATTTGACTTAGTCTAGCTTTCAAGGAAAATTTTTTTATATATAATACTTTTGGTTTTTATGCTCTTTGTAATTATTATTTGACTTAGTCTAGCTTTCAAGAGGGTAGCCATCAATTCTATATTTACAGTTACTCTTTTAACTTTTNCTGAAAGGCCATCTACCAGTTATAACTGGTAACCCTATATAATAGTTTGTTCATAAAGCTTTATAGGACCCTACTAGTAACACCGAATAATTCTTCATCCATAATACTTTATAAGAGCTTATTGGGAAGGTTAAATAATATTTTCATACAAAATGCTCCAAGGAAGCTTATCAATAATGGGAACCAATATTTTTATCCAAATTAAAAGTTAGAAACAAAGCTGTATAGTATTCTGACCAAGTAAAATCTAAGCTTTTTTTACAAGATCCACCACACAAGCTAAACTTTCAAGAATATCTTTATATACTATTCTTGTCAATTTTCCAATATCCATGTCCAGAAAAAATAAGCTATACAACTAGATATATCCAAGGTGTGTGCAGTCCCAATAAAATTTCAGTTTCACTTTGATTTGGTTTTGTTAAATTTTCATTAAATAAAATTATTTTTTACAAACCGTATAGATTGGGATGTACCTTTGATTTAAAGAATAAACAAATATGAGAAATGTGAACATGAAACCTAGAGTCTTTTTAGAGGTAAGAATTAAATGTTGTAGCCATCGAAACTTTGGGCTCAGTGGCTACATCGTCTGGTTTTGCCCGCGTCACTTTATGCCTGCGTCACTTTATGCCTGAACTGAAAATGTGATACATTGATACAAATCATTACATTGTAACATGAAAATGAAACTGAGACATTACATCATATCGCTGTTGAAAACCGACCAAGACGCTGAATCAGTTTGAATGTGCATTGTTAAGTCCTGAATACTCAGGTCCCGCCCTTTTTTATACCGTCTCAGCGTAAAATAGTTATTAATCGTAGTTTGGATTATATGTTACACTGCTACTCCACTGCACAAAGTTCAAACAATACAAGCTGGTAAATTTATTCTTGACTATGACTGTGTACACAGAAGACGACTTTGGGGTTGCAGCTTTGCACGCAAACCACTAACAATAGCTTCCTCAAAAAGGCGATGTTAATAAGGGGAGGGCTTTATTTGTGTTTTGAATTATAAAAGAGGAGGTTTATAGTGCAGAAATCATGTATATTAACTTCAACGGAAACACTTGAGGCGGGTTGAGAAGAAAAGACTAAAAGAGCTATTGCAAGGTTTAGATTTGACTTGAATGGTTAGGTATGGATTGGAGAGGGAGACGAGGGTGCTCTACCTGTCTTGGGCAAAGATTGCATAAGATTTGTGTAAGATGATGCCTGAGAAGCATGAACGTGACGGGCGGATGTACTGGAAAATAATGAAGCCGAAGTATGCAGCGGAGGAGGCATCATCATCATCCGCAACAAATTGTCGTTGTTTTCTTCCCCGTGAAATGACGTTGATTTTGATTTTTCTGTTGTGGGCATTTGTCTGCTACATTCCACAGCACCTGCAGCCACGAATAACAATACAAATACCAACACCAACCACTTGGCCATTTCCATGAACAGATTTCCAGTAGAGGAGAGCTTTCTGAAATTTTTGTTAGCAGAGATTCCCTCAACTTTTGAGATGGCTCTATGGCTCAACGCAAAAACCGATTATATATAAAAACCGTTGCGAAAAGGTATGGATGCGCTTGCTGTGTGCAATGCAATTCATGAAGTATTTCTCTTACCTGGACCCTGCATTTAAATGGATTTGCAGGCAAAGCCTTGCCAGTCACGGAAAAAGCCATGGATTAAGTTCAACTCTGACTAGTCTCTCTCTGAATAATGAACATAGTATGATTTCCATGATCAGAATAGTGTTGTGTGTTTTGTAATATTTCTGTATGCTAATGGTTTACCTTTGAATTCTAAGTCAGGATGCCACCATCAGCCATGTAAAACTTTTCTGCTTCAAACATATGGTAGTAAAGTTCAAAGTCTACAATTTTCATGGTTCTCGCGTTTCCAGTCTATACGCGGCAAATTGTATATCTTGGACCTGATCCCGGAATGACAAAAATAGTGGAAAGTGAACTTCCGTCTTATTTCGTTTTTTGATTTTCTTTTTAATAATTTGTTTTGTTGGGAGAGCCACGTTGGATTGCATGCGGCGTACTTGAACATGCCTCCAAGTTACATGAAAATTATATGATTGTTGTACTTAAGACACCCTTACATGAAGTACAAATAGGTTGCTCAAGTCATTAGCTCATTGTCTTATTAGGCAAAACACCTCATACTTAAGGCATCATTATATTCTTTGTTTATTCTTCATGCAAAAGCATAGCATACATTTTACTTAGATGAGGAACCATTCCTATTTTTTTTTTTCAAATATGATACAACATGTCCTAGATAAAGGGTCATTTATATATTGGTAGGCAATGGTCATCGTATGTAAGTTGACTCCAAATATTAATATCAAATATAAAGAATATTCTAAAGCTCCATTCTTTATTAATCCTATGGCATGCCTTAGATAAAGGATCATTTATACATAGGTATGCAAGTTTGATCATTTGTAAGTTCACTCTAGATTTTGATATCAAATCTTAAGACTATTTTAAACGTTCATTTTTTATTAATCCTATGGCATGCCCCAAATCAAGTATCATTCATACATAGGTATGCAAGGTTTATCATTTGCAAGTTCACTCTAGATTTTGATATCAAATCTCGAGACTATTCTAAAGATCCATTCTTAATTAATCTTTTTAATTTTATGTTCATTTTTTTAACAGCTAAATTTGAGATTGTGAGTCTTCTTGGTTCCATTAACCATACCAAATCTATTTTTATATAATTTGATTCTTGTAAATATAATTTTATTGAAATTAATATTCTTAATTATGAAAAATAGTATTGTAAGCAAGTGGAAAGACTTACATTCATTCAATTAGATATTATAATCATCTTACTCCTACAACTTTGACGATTGTGAAGGACATTTGTTTAATGCATATTTTTTTCCTTGAGAAAAAAGAAGTAAATTTGAAAGAAAAAGATGTTAAAATTGAGGATTGGAAAAAATAATATTAAGAGGAGAATAAAAAAATAATCTAATATTGAGGATAGAAAAATACAATCAATGAAAAAAACTGAAAGAGCCAAAAACTTCCATAAATGTTTTGTAAGGTGAATGAAGGAAAATCTGCCTTGATTTTCTTCAGATATTTCTACTTTGTTATATTCTTATTCTTGTCTATGTTATATTTGGTCTTGTACCTATCCCCACCAAAATAAACTACCTTATCCCTTTTTAATTTTGGATTTATTTTTGTAACTTGAGTAATATATAAGGACCTCTAAGGGAGCATCCTTGAAACACAACAATGGCCAATGTCTAAGCTATAATCCTCCCTTATAATTCTTCTCCATTGTTCTCATTGATTCTCTCTATGCTTCAACCTTAAAGTTGTGTTGCTATTAAGAGTTGAAGAGCCAATTTTTTGCCAAGGTTTTTCACCTTGAAGGTTTTTCCTAGGGTAACTCTATGTCTTTTTAATTTTTGCAACTTTCTTTATATTTAATATTATATTGGTGCAAGCGACTAGGAATAACAATTAGTATCAGAGTTAGGTTCCATGCACCACTATTATTTTTTTCAAGTAATTGTAGGGAAAAATCATGACCAACTCTCTATCCAAAATTGAAATTGAAAAGTTCAATGCGTCCAACTATGCATTAAGAAAGATCAAGATGGAGGCTCTCCTTGTTGAAAAGGACCAACACAATGCAATTTCAAGAGTAAAGCCTGATAAAATGTCTAATGAAGATTGGGAAAAGTTGAACTTGAAGGCAATAAGTACAATTCATTTATGTCTTTAGATTTAGTATTGCTTAATGTTTCCAATGTTTCTTTTGCTAAAGATTTATGGAATAAAGTGCAAACTTTATATTAAACAAAGTCCCTAACCAATAAGTTGTTGTTGAAAAAATGATTATATGATTGTAAAATGGTTGAAGGTACTACTATTACAAAACATTTGAATATCTTTAATACATTGGTCCATTAATTGCAATCTATGGGGGTGAAAATGGATAAAGAAGGTCACTGCATCACACTTCTCAAAACACTTTAAGATTCATGGGAGACATTTGTGATGGCTATAAGTAATACATCTACCATCTTTATTTTTGATAATATTGTTGGTCAATTGATGGAAAAGAAAGCAAGAAGTAAAACTTCTACTCCTCAAAATGATGTATTATTTATGAAAAATGATGTAAAGACAAAGTTTGTTAAGAGATCTCAATTTAAGAATAAGCGTCAAAAATTTGTAAAAAGGCTACCTAAATGTTCGATTTGTGGTAAAGTTAGTCATGTAAAGAAAGATTGTAAAGCCCCTTTGAAAAATGGCAAAGAGAGTAATATATCAAAAAGTGATCAAGCCTCTCCTGCTCCAGAGGGAGATTTGTATGTTGTCTCATCTTCCAATAATGTTGATATGTATTCATGGTATGTGGACTTGGGTGCATCTCATCACTACACTTCACATGTTGATTGGTTTAGTGAGTATGCATCATGTGATCTTAGAATGGTAAGATAGAGTAATTATGGTTTATGCGAAGTTATAGGTTATGGGAAGGTAAAGATTTAGTTTTAAAATGGAGTAGTTAAATTGATTCCCAATGTATGTCATGTTCCAAAACCTACTAAAAATCTTTCATTTGTAAGTGAGTGATGTAGGACTAACAATTATCTTTGGAGGTGGAAAATGTTCAATACTACATGGTTAATCTCTTTTGGCTTATGAAATTAAAATAGACAAGTTGTATAAATTAAAAGCTAAGACATTAAAGTAGAAATTAAGGGAATTTGCAACTATTGATTTAAATTCAAGTATTGATTTGTGGCATAAAAGAATGGAACATCTTGGTGAAAAAGGACTTAAGGAACTTTGCAAGCAAGATAAATTTAAGTTTTCAAAATATTCCTTGGATTTCTACCATCATTGTCTACATGGTAAATAAAGGTGTCACAATTTTCAAATAAGTAATGCTAAATCTCTTCAGATATTAGAACTAATACATAGTGATGTATGTGATCTAGTTAAAGATATTAAAACAAGTTCTCTTGAGGTGCTATGTATTATGTTTCTTTTATTAATCGTTATTATAGAAAGTGTTGGGTTTATTTATTAAAACATAACTTTGAAGTATTTGGAAAATTCATAAAATTCAAAGCTCTTGTTAAGAATTATTCAGGAAAGAAAATAAAAATTCTAAGAATTGATAATGGTGGTGAATTTCACTCAAATGAATTCAATGTTTTTTTGTAAAGAAAAAGGCATTCAAAGGAAAAACACTATTTCAAGGACTCCTGAACAAAATGGAGTAGTAGAGGACTTCAATCAAACATTAATGGAACATGTTAGATGTATGCTTAGTAAATCTAGTCTTGACAAGCATTTCTAGGGTGAAGTAGTAATGACTGCATGTTATCTTATCAATAGATCTTCTTCATCAACTCTTGATGGGAAAATTCTAGAGGAAGTTTGGAGTCGTAGGTTCATTAATTCAAACTATTTGATGATTTTTATTTGTAAAGCCTATGTGCATGTTTCAAAATATAGTTGGTCCAAATTAGACTCTAAGTCTGCCAAATGTATTTTACCTGGCTATGGACATTGATGGGACACGATATCGCAGCCATCACAATATTGCATCTTCCCCTGCAATATCGCATACACGATATCGTGGTGTGCCATCATATCTATACATCAGAGGTGGCTCTCCCTTGTTTCATCATCCTAGGCTAGATAGTACAGAAACTCTGGCAGATTGATCACTCCAGAGATAGAATATTTTCCATGTGCCTGCAGTAGGAGTCCCAAAGTGAACGGATCTTTATTCGAGAAAACATTGTACCTGAACACAAGTTTGTGTACGACAATAAAGACGAGCTTTTCAGATAAACCTTGCAGTGCATGGAATAGGATTTTATTATTGTTAATTATTTCTTGTTATTTATTACTTGTTATTTACTATTTTCCTTCTCCACCTTTTTCTCCTAGTTAGGTGCCTTAGTACGACCACTTCGAGCACATGCGTTATGCATGGTGATCCCAACAACGATTAGTGTTTGGTAGCCATGGTTGCATCGGTTCAGGGTGTGTACGGTAAGTGGGAACGAATGTTGATGCTAGGTAATTTAGACTTAGTTCATTAGTTAGAGTTAGTAATTAGTTTCTCAACCCTTTACCTCGTTAGCATAGGAGACATAAAACATAAAAATTATCAAAATCATATACCTCAGACTTGCTTAACCATACACCATGACAACTACAAGTAAGTTTGGGAAGACAACGAATGATTAACCCTAAGTGTTCCATGGGGCATTTAGGCACTTAGCCTGCAGAGTTTGACCAGATCACACATGCTACGCGCGTATTCATATGGTTGAGTGTAGGGATATCTCGCCACTCATCATTGGCGCCGTTTTCGAGGACTAAGTGTTTGTGCGCTGAATAGAACATAGGATATCACTCACATTGTTGTGAGCCTAATCAAACAAAAATTTTATAATGGTAAATTAGCATACTGATAAAAATGTCTTCTTCTCACAAAAGTAATTCACCACCTAGGACTAATACTAGAGATAGTCGGCAACATAAAAGACATAACCAAAATCAGCCAAGTCCTAAACAATACAAGATAGTCTATACTCATCCCAATGAGTATATTCCAAACTTTACCTTTATCCTCCATCAAGACGAACAACTGCAATGGAGATATCTGCAAGGTAACATCCTGTTACCCCTAGATCGATCAGTCCCTAACATGCTTCTTTGTGCTTTGACACAAATTAGCATGATAGAATTATATGTTAAATACATTGTGGAAGACTTTGACATGAGGGATTATCATCCCACATAAGACAACATATTAGGGACTTAAGGCAAGAGAGCCAACATACACTTTTGAAGGGCAAAGGTCCGCACGTCCTTAGGGAAATAGGAGATGACGAACCCATTATTACGGGTTCTCTAACACATGATGTTTCCCCTTCTAATGATGGTGAGGAGGTAAGGCATTAGAACCTACGCTCAATGATACATAACATTGGTTCTAATCCCCTTGAATGCCAACTATTCATAGAGGGAACAACAACTCATAATAAGTTCAGGCACTTAGATCGTTATCATGATTAGGGCCAAAGCAGCCGAAGAGAGGGTAAGAAGCATCGCCATGGCAATGGTTCCCCTTCTTCTTCCCCTTCATCTCACCACTCACCCTCTCCTTCCACATTTTGGCACAGCCACCATGAACATAACGGTGAGGATAGAGGTAGGAAAAACAAGAGACCTCGACAAGAAAGTTGAGATAGAGGACAAGGGCAAGACTGAAGGGAAAGTAGGGAACAATGAAGACATCACATGCATCATGAAAGAGATGATCATGACAAGCCCCTACTTGCAACCCGAAGTATGCTTGACATAACGAAGTTAGTTAGGATTCCAACAAGGCACCAAAAGGACAGTTGGATCAAGCGTTTAGACATGAACAATATCCCACAGTTTGAGGGGGGATACAACGCTGATCCACAACACCATTTATAGGCATTCCATGATGCCTACGCCTTGCAGAACATAGAAAATGAGTGGCAGAAACTTAAGTTGTTTCCCAGGACACTCACTAAAGAAGTAGAGAGTTGGTACCAGTCTTTAGAACCAGAAACCATTAGGAGGTGGAGTACGATGCTACAACTCTTTAATGATAAGTATCAAACGTACTCCAAAGTGTCTAATTTGTGTAAGTAGATCCAAGGCTAGAAACAAGGTAATCATGAACCCTTGGATGCTACCATGGCCCACTACTACACATTGTTACATCGTTGATGAGGCCATGGGTGTGCTCAATGGGATCAACTTCGCCACATCATGGATGGGCTAAGTCATGAAACTAGAAGAACCCTTGGGACTTATGCCCAAGGGAGACTATCACAACTTAGAGTTCATGAAGTTCATCGCTTGTTGGAACAAGTAGAAAAAGAAGAAGGTGAGCTATGAAAGTGGGAAAGTTCAGAAGAATATAACCGCGATCCCTCCCTTCAAAGGAAGGGAGTGAAATTTTGTGATGAGGAAGATGAGTCATCACTTGAAAAGTTGGTGAACCAAAAAAATTTGCCGATCCAAAAACTAACAACAGAGGTATTGGCTAAGGTAGATCAGTTGTGGGATTCCTTAGACTCAAGACTTGAAAGTGTCTTGAAAATTGTAGAAGATTCTAAGGAGGAACGGAGTAGTGACAAAGGTAAAACAAAGTAGAGAAATTTAGGCCCTGCACATAACAAGGGTAAGGGGAAAATTACTATCTCTGATGAAGTTATGGATTCTGACACAAACAATGACAGTGGATGTGAGATCGACCAATATGATCATCCTAAGGGATGTTGTCCAATTATCTCACATCTACAGGATTCTAGGGTGTATGTGCTTAATCCAAGACTCAACCAATGGCAAACACCCCAAAGGTTACCTTATCCTCAAGGTAACCCAAGGTAGTTCCACGAACAACTAACGTACTATCCAAGTGGAACTCCACCACAACCCATCGGATAACTTCAGCAGTGGAAATACTCACAGTCATGGGGGATACCACTACCAACACAACAATACCCTTACCGGTAGCATGATTCTTATGGTTATTATGTGCAGCAGCCGGTTTCTCTAAGTGACTCTATGGATCACACAACTCCCCAACATCATTACCAAGTTCAAAAGTACTTCAGAAGGACTCCTTGTCCTTCGGGGAACATCCCACATTCGTGCCATCCACCAACTCCATCCACACCTCTTCCACCTGTAGTTCCCATACAACCTACTCCAACAATGGAATGGGAACTCCCTACTCAACTACAGTAACCTAACGCTACGAGAGCTGTAAATATTCAACCTATTGTTGGTTCTGACAACTGTAAAAAGAGAAGATCATTCTTTAGAACTAGAAACCCAAATAAACTCTCACAAAAACAAGTGGTTGAGCACATGTACACTCCTCCACCATCTAACACTTAGGAGCACCCTTCAGTCCAACAGAGTTGTACACATACAATTATGTTAATGCATATTGTAACCAACTAGATTAAGGTAGGCCACCTTCCTAGGAAGCTATCTAACCCTGGGAGCCCCTTAATCTATTTAAAAATCATCGAGAATGAACCACATAAGGCTCTTCTTGACTTAGGTTCCAAAGTCAATTTAATTTCATGAGAAATGTATCAAGCTTGGAACCTGCCCAACTTAAGAAGAGCAACATTCAACTAGAGCTGGTTGACCAGTCCATCACCATTACCTTGGGATTGCTGAAGGACATCATTACCAGTGTGTGTGGGTGGTCATACTTAGTCAATTTCTTGGTGATAGAAGTTAACAGTAACAACAGGGGCTCCACAATTATAATGGAAAGGCCATGGCTAAGTACAATAGATGTGTACCTAGGGATCTGTGATCTTTCCTTGTAGATATCTAAGATAAACATCTATGGAAAGATCGAGAAGAAGAAATTTTCGTGCATCACATATAGTGA
>MNCI01031489.1:66976-96870 GCA_015680685.1 Gnetum montanum
CATTTTTGTCTTACACATTTTTGTTTAACACATTTTTGTTTTCAGTTTTTGTTTTACAAATTTCTTTAACTTTTCTTTTTTTTTTTTTTTACAACATCGTTATACTTTTCCATTGTGTGTGTGTGTGTGTTACCCATCCTATAAGTTTGTCACCCAATAAGTATTCTTCACGATGGTATGAACTATTTTTCATTGATTGCTAATGTTTGATTTTTACCTTAAAGTTACGATGTTGATACTAAGCTATGTCCTTCTGATATGGTAGGCAATGAGTCCACTTCATCCATTCATCGACAAAGTCTATGGTCTCTCTTGGCTTGAAAATGTATAGTCTCCTTTCTAATAAGAACTTTAACGAATCGGTGACTGGGTACTTCTCAAACTAAGGAAGGACTAAAGGTTTGAAAAGGGTGTGACTTTAAGGGAACTTGATGCATTTGTGTTGGCCATTCTCTTGGGTGCTTCGATGTTTTCTTCTTGAGTTTTCTCACCGTTTCGATGTTACCCAATTATCGGAAGCTAAGACAATAAAAATAAGAAGTCTTTGCATGCTGTGGTTCTCACGCATAAAAACAAAAAAACAATTTAAAGAAGAAGAGAAAATGAAAAGAAAAAGAAAAAGTGAGAATTCAAAGCACACCCCTTAGACAAAATAACTCTTGGGCTACAAGCACTGGTTATGGAACCAAAAGTGTTCCCTCTAACTAAGGCCCCTTCTCACTTCCCATTCTCTCCTTTGTTTTGTTGGAATGGTGGTGGCTCTTGGTAGAGGCATTCTTGTTATTCAAGTGGATCGTTTGACCAAGTGCGTTGATGCGAAGTCACTGGAAGTGGTTGGTTTGAGGCCAGAGTTGGAATGAGATTTGCCAAGTCACATTAATCACAAAACACACGAGGGGCTGTACACCACCTTATTCTTGGGATTCCATCCCATTCTCTTCTCTCCACCCTTCTCTCCATTATTCACCTCATTGTTGGTTGTATCATTAGTGTATATTTTGGTTGCTACATTGTTTTATTTTTGGTAAATTCTTATAGTTGAGACTTTAACTCTTGTTCCAATGGACATTCCCAAAGCCTACGAACTCTTTGAATGTGGGTTTGTCACAACATTAGGGGCATGAGCTTGCTTTGGGGAGGACCCACTAACATTTCTATTTAGTGCATCAGTTAAATTCTTTTCCTTAACCTTATGTAATTAATTTTATTTTTTTCATTTCCATATTGACATCCATTTCATAGATGTCTTAGTTGTCTCTTTTTATCCATCTTCTTATTCTTATTCTTTCTCCATTCTATTGCTACCAGAGATTCGCGATTAGTCATGGGGGTATGAGGCCCAATTTTTTCGATTTTCTCCTAACCCCTACACGTTCGATAGTCATCATTAATATATCCCCATATCTGTATCAACCATACCACAACCTAGCCAATGGACCCTTTCACCGCAGCAAGGTATCAACTACATTAAAATTCATTTACCCATGCTAATATAAGACTATGTTGTGTGTGTAGATGGTGATTATGCAATAACGAATCAGACCTAGAGGGAACACTTGGAATGGAATAGTGCTAAAAAAACTTTACAAGGAATGAGATCGATGATGCACTTATAGATGGACAATGAAAGGTGCAATCTTAGTGTTGGTAGCAATAACACTTATTCTCTCTTCTCTCTCTTTCTCAGCTACCAAATGAGGCCTGATGTTAATGTAATAAGGTGTTCACACTTGTTGTCATGAACACTAGTTTGTTGTGTCTTGTAATGATGATTCGTTCACATGTCATCCCATTAGATCCATTTGAGTTAATAATCGCATTCCTTCCCGATATTATTGTAATGAACTTGAGGAAAAGTTTTCATTTAGTCATGGGGGTATGATGAGACGCGATATCACATATGCGATATCGCGGCCTTTGCGATATCGCATCCCTCACAATATCGCGTCTTCCCCTACGATATCGCGTATGCAATATCGTAGTGCATCATCATATCTATAAATAAGAGGTGGCTCTCCCTTGTTTCATCATCCTAGACTAGACAGTAGGGAAACTTTGGCAGATTGATCACTCTAGAGATAGAATATTTTCCATGTGCCTGTAGTAGGAGCCCCAAAGTGAACAGATCTTTATTTGAGCAAACATTGTACCTGAACAAAAGTTTGTGTACAACAATAAAGACGAGATTTTTAGATAAACCTTGCAATGCATGGAATAAGATTTTATTATTGTTATTTATTACCTATTATTTATTACTTGTTATTTACTATTTTCCTTCTCAATCCTTTTTTCCTAGTTAGGTGTCTCAGTACAACCACTTTAAGCACATGCGTTACGCATGGTGATCCCAGCAACAATTAGCATTTGGTATCCATGGTTGCATCGGTTCAGGGTGTGTACGGTAAGTGGGAACAAATGCTGACGCTAGGTAATTTAGACTTAGTTCATTAGTTAGAGTTAGTAATTAGTTTCTCAACCTTTTACCTCATTAGCATAGGAGACATAAAACATAAAAACTATAAAAATCATATACCTCAGACTTGCTTAACCATACACTATGACAACTACAAGTAAGTCTGGGAAGACAACGAATGATTAACCCTAAGTGTTCCATGGGGCGTTTAGGCACTTAGTCTATGGAGTTTGACCAGATCATGTGTGCTACGCACGTATTCGTATGGTTGAGTGTAGGGGTATCTCGTCACTCATTAGACATGATGTCAAAATTTATAAGTTGTATAACCCACAAACTAAAGGGTTATTTATAGTTGAGATGTTATCTTTAGAGAAAAATTTGGATCTATGGAGGAATCTTCAATACTAGAACTCCTTCAAATGATGTAACTCCTATGTATGTGCTTATTGAAATTATTAATGAAATTTCTAAGGATCATCCTCCCTCAATTAGGGATATTGTCCCTACCGTACAAGATGGTGATAGCATGGTAAACGAAGAGGAAGAACATGAAGAGGGAGAAAATACTTTCAATGAAGATGAGCCATTAAGAAATTTGATGAATCATGTTTTACATGAGCCCTGATATTAGGTACATGATATCAAGTACTTGATATCGTTGCCCAAGATGTAATATCAAGCATGTGATATGACAAGGTACTCCCAGGCCTATAAATATAGCCCTTGGGCACACAATTCAAGGTAGTTTTTGGAGTCAAGTAGTGAAATTCTTGCAATTTGTTCATGTAAGAGTTAAAATATTTTCCAAGTGCCCACAGTAGGAGGTCTAAGTGTAATCAGATATTTATTCAAGTATTAATGTACCTGAACACACCATTGTGCTAGCAATAAATATGAGCTCTTTGATTCATCCTTGCAGCACTTGAGACTTTCTCTCTTTATGCATTTATACATTGTGGTTTCATGTAGTTCACATTTAATGTTATTCATTTAGTAATTAATTTTGATTAATTAAGAAACTAATTAAAATACACAAGCATGACCCCTTCAAACATACATGTGACACTTGGTAGCTTAGAAATAGTTAGCGTTTAAAAAGCCAACAATGTTTACATGATGTTCAAGATGTGTTCAGGAAGTGGGGACGGTTACTTTTGTTAGGCTATATTAGATAATAGTTCTCTTAGTATTTAACTACTCTGACTATCATTATTGTTTTAATTGATCAAATTGATAAAACATAAAATGATAAAAAACTTATGACTTAGTCACACTTAACCATACACTTGCGTTTCACAAGTGAGACTAGGAAGACAATGAACAAACAACACGAACTCACCATTTAGCTCTAACATACTTAATAATTAAAGTCTATGAAATTTGACTAGATCACACGTGAACACCTATGATTTGTATGGTTTGGTGTAGGGGCACCTCGCGATTCATCATTGGCACCGTTGCTAGGGACTTTAGTTCTACGTGCGCTATCTAAACTTAGTGAAACTTAGTAACATCATTGTTCAAACCCTAAAGGTTAAATCCTACAAAAAATTATTATTACAACTAAATTAAATCTTAACTACACAGTGCATAGAGATTCATTAATATTAAATGTCTTCTTCTCAAAGGACTCTATCTTCACCTAGGGCAGACTAAGTGCCTCAATAATACTGGGTGGTATATGCTCATCTCGATGAGTATGTACCAAACTTCACCTTCATCTTACATCAAGATGAAATGTTGTGGTGGCATGACATGAAAGGAAACATTGTGTTACCACCATATCGATATGTTCTAGCTATGCTCCAACTAATGCTTGCATGACTTGGACTCCAACATCTTCCTGACACCTACTCCTCGTGAGATCCTGATTCAAGAGATTACTATCCCATTGAAGCACAAAGGTTAAGGGATCGTCAGTTGGAGCAACATCATGAGCTTTTGAAGGACAAAGGGTGGAATACTTTTCCACCTCTGCTTAGCCCATTGGATGGAGACGAACACTTCTCTCGGGGCTTTTTCTTTGGTGACACTCCTCTCTTTGACTTTGGTTAAGGGGCCCTCAACTAGAAGGTGTAATCCACAATTTATAATCCTTGTTCTGGTTAAAACAAATCCAATGACAAAAATGGATCTAGAGGAGTAAGTAATGATAAGCAAGCAAATGGAAGTCACAATCATGATCATGGTCACGATCATCGAAGAGAAGGTGGTAGGTGTCAGAATGATGCAAGTCCTCCTTCCTCTTCCCCTTTATCATCATCTTCTTCATCATCTAGATTAGATCATGATCATAAAGGTCATGACCATGATGGAGGTGACCGAAAAGACAAAAACAATAGAAGGGATTGTCGAGACAGTCGCAATCAAAGCATGGATGATCTAGAGAGACCCCCCCCCCCCCCCCCCTACCATGAAAGAAGGGTTAGTAGAGAACACCATAGGCATCATCACTATGGCCTTGTTGAACCTCTACTTGCCACTTGGAGCATGTTAAACATTGTAGAAGCTATGAGGATTCCAACAATACATGTAAAGGATAGAAAAATAAAGAGGTTGGACATAAACAACATCTCTCAATTTGAGGGAGGCTAGAACACTGATTCATAAAATCATCTCCAAGCCTTCTAGGATGCATGTGTCTTGTAGAACATTGAGAAAAATTGGAAGAAGTTGAAATTATTTGCAAGGATACTCATTAAGAAAGCAGAAAACTAGTACTAGTCTTTGGAACCAGAATCAATTAGGTGGTGAAGTATGATGTTAGAATTATTTAATGAAAAATATTAAACATACTCCTAAGTGTCCAAATTAAGGAAGTAGATCCAAGGGTGGAAATAAGGAAGCCATGAGCCCTTGGATGCTACTATTGGCTGATACTACTATTTTTTGCATAAGTGTCCTAGCCATGGATATTCTCAGCTTGATCAACTCTACCATATTATAGATGAGTTGTAATCCAAAATAAGAAAAAATATTAGCATCTATGCTCAAGGGAGACTGACAAAGTTAACCACATGTCAAATCCAAAAGATAATTAAGCAGGTAGCTAGGGAGGAAGAATCAAGAAAGTGTAGAGGAATACAATAGGGATCCTTCTATTTGCAAAAGTGGGGTTTGATTTTGTGATAGTGAGGATGAGTTAACAAGAGATGAGGTGGCTAATCAAAAAACCTTACCAATCCAAAAATTGCAATTTGAAATTATGGCTAAGGTTGACCAATTATGGGACTCCATGGATAATAGGTTTCAAGCTATCCTAAAAATTGTTAAAGAGTCTAAGGAACAAAGTGGTGAGCGTGGGCACTAGAGATGTAAGGAAGCTAAATGTACCATATCTAAGGATAAGGGTAAGATGGCTACAACAGAGATGATTGCATGTAGCAAATTAGATGATGATGGTGAGTATGACATCTGCTAGTATGAACATCCCAAGGGATGCTATCCAATTGTGTTACACTTGCAGAAATTTGGGGTGTATGCCTTACATCCACGACTTGCACAAAGGAAAATACCCAGAAGATTACCTTCTCCACAAGGCAACTCTCAATAGTTCCATCAAAAACAATAGTATTATCCAAGTGGAACTCCACCAAAACCCTATGAATTGTACCAATAGTGGCAACAACCAAAATTGTGGGTGTTGGCACCTCCAAGACAACAGTACCCTTGCCAGCAGCCAAATCCCTATGGTTATTATGTTCAGCAACCTTAATCTCCATGGGACTCTTCTAGTAATGGTGCTACTTACCAACCTCACCATTACCATCCTAAAGTTTACCAACCACCATATGCAAGGAGTGACATTGCCTACTATCCTCATGCTCCTCCTATTCTTGCACATACTCCTCTACCTCCTGCACAACTATGACCTATTCCATCCATGTAGGATGAATTTCCTACCCAACCATAGCAAAGAAACATTACGAGGATGGTTAACCTATAATTGGTTAGCCAACAAAGTCGGTTGAAACTGTGATAAAAGAAAAGATCGTTCTTCTGACCTCATAATCCAGCAAAGCCCTTAGACACATTAGTGGTTGGTAGCCCTACTCCTCCACCTTCCTCCACCTCACCTTTATCCTAGTTCCTTTCAAATCAAAATCCCTCTTGAATCCATACTGTGATGTTAACCCATGTTGTATCTGATTGGATTTGAGCTAGTAACCTACCTAGGAAGTTAGATAATCCCAGGAGTCCCTTAGCATATTTGAAAATTACTGGGAATGAGCTTTGTAAAGCTCTTCTTAACTTTAGTTCCAATGTTAATCTGATCTCGCATGAGATGTACACTACATGGAACCTTTCTCTCTTAAAGAAGAGCAACATTAGGTTGGAGCTAGTAGACCAGCCCCTCACTATTACATTGGGACTAGTTAAAGACATCATGACCACCATTTGTAGGTGGTTATATCCTGCTAATCTCATAGTAATCAAGGTGGAGAATTGCAAGGTGGACTTTCCAATTATTATGGGAAGGATGTGGTTAAGCACTATTGATGTCAAAATGGGCATTAGAGATCTTTCCTTAGAGATATCCAAAGAAAATGAATTTTGCAAAATCAAGAAGAAGAGGAGTCCATGTATTATGTACAATGATTTAAGATGCCATTGTGTGTAGAAGCTATGGTTAGTGAAGCAAACATCTATCTCTGCATGTAAACAATATGCACCAAAAGCAAAAATCCAAAGATGTTTGTACACAGTAGCCACAAAATAAGAAGGCACCGAGTGGCTGATAGATAATTCTAGTAGCAGTACATTATGCATGGAACCTAGTGAGGGTCTAACATGTGATTATGTTGCAAGTATAGATGAACTTGAGCAAGTTCATCACCAGCTCTCCAATGGAGTAAATGATCATATTAATTGGGAAGAGTTAGAGATTCCTAATAATTTCAAAAAAGAACCACTTGAATTAAAGACACTATAGACTAGAATGGAGTACATGTTCTTAAAAAATGGAAATTTGATCATTATTAATGTTAAACTTACTATAAGACAAAAGAAGATGTTGATGAATGTTGTGGAAAAATGATCAGTAGTCTTTGCCTAGTCATATTCTAAGCTCACAGGAATAGATCCAAGAATATGCCAACACTAGATATACACTAATCCTATCATTAAGCCAAAACAACAACCGCAGTGGTGATTGAATCCCAAATTAAAGCAAATTGTCAAAGACGAGATTGAGCAACTCCTCAAGGTAGGATTCATATACCCTATTGTAGATTGTGAGTGAGTTAGTCCACTCATGATTGTGCCCAGGAAAGAAGATAAATGACAGGTGTGCATTGAATTCTAGCTGCTCAATATGACAACTTTCAAAGATTATTTTTCTTGTTGCCTTTTGTTAACCAAGTGTTGGACACCATTTCTAGGCATAGCTACTACAACTTTCTAGATGGTTATAGTGGGTATAACCAAATCTAGATTGCACTAAATGACCAAGTGAAGATGACTTTCACAAGTCCTTGGGGGACTTTTGCATACTATCAAATGCTAGTTAGTCTATGTAATGCCCCAAATACATTTCAATGATTAGTCCTTTGCATGTCCTAACAACAAATTAGTAGTAGGGTAAAAGTTTTTATGGATGAATTTTCTACCTATAGAGCTATGTTCGAGCAAGCCCTAGACCATCTTGAGCAAGTGTTAAGGAGATGTGTTAAAATAAACCTCCATCTCAATTGGCAAAAGAGACATCTTATGTTCCAAGAAGGCATAGTCTTAGGGCACCATATCTCAAAAGTAAGAATCGAGGTTGAGCCTCAAAACATAAGGGTCATCCAAGGAATAACCCATCAACAAGAAATAGTTAAAGAAGTTCAGTCATTCCTTGGTTATACTAGCTACTACCAGCAGTTCATCGAGAATGTTTTCAAAATCACTAAGCCATTGGTTAAATTAACAAAGAAAGATGCACCATTTTTCTAGACCCTTGCATGTGAAACAACATTTCAAGAAATAAAGTAGAAGTTTGTTAAGACCACAATTCTACAAGAACCTTACTGGTCCATGAGATTTCATGTGATGACTGATGCATCAAATTATGCTTTGGGGACAATTCTTATGTAGATGGATGATCAAAAAAATCTATATTACATTCACTGTGCAAGTCAAAGTATCATAGGTGCACAGCTGAACTACACCACTATGGAAAAAGAGTTAATGGTGGTGGTGTTTGCCTTAGAAAAGTTTAGGTACTATGTGCTTGGTTATAAAGTGTTCATGCACACAGATCATAGCGCCATTCATTTTTTAATGATGACCATAACTAAGATCCTTTCTCACTTTCTACTTCCTCTCCAATTTGGGATGGTGGTTATGTTGTGAGAACATTCTTGCATCTCAAGGGATGAACTAGTCCTAGAATGTCAATGCAAAGTCACTGAAAGTGGTTGGTTTGGGTTTATAATATGGATGGATCCTATTGAGTTAGTTAATCACAAACTCCACAAGGGACTTTATGTGACCATAATTAGTAACTCCATTCCATTCTCTTTCCAATCCATCTATGCTTTTCACGTCTCATCTCATTGCTGGTTTCATGTTTTGATTCGATGTTCTGGTTTGATGTGTTCGGATTCTTAGTTAGTTACTTCTGGGTTTTTTGTACTTAACCTTCTATAACAATTAATCATCCATTGAGCCCACAGATTCCTTGGTTTGAAGTTATTCAAGGATAAAAAAAGGCTTGTGCCTACTTTTTGGAGGACCCACTTGCATATCTTTTAGTTTGGTTAAGTTTAGTTCTTTAACCTTAGACATTTTTACAATCAAATTCTTTTTATTTATCCCATAAATGTCATCCGATTGTGCACACCCTCACAACTATTTTTAGTGAATACTTTCTTTTTATTGTTATGAATTTCCATACCCTCTCTTCAGCATTCCTTGTGTTAAGCTTTTTCTAAATTTTATGGATTGCTTCTCTTACTTAATCCATTTGTCAATCTTCCCACTAACATTATCAAGCAACCAATCAACCTCAATCACAACCTATCTAGAAAAAATCACTAAAGAGATAAGGTATTCAATTGCTATGTGTTACACTTTATATACTAATCCTTGATTTTATTGTGATTACAGTGGGTAGCATGGACTGGAAGCAGGACTGTCTTCACCAAGGATGATGCAACAATATCACTCATGAGAGATTGTTCATGACTGCTGGATCTCTTCTACCTCTCCCTCATTCTTCTATTGCCAAGAGGGGTTAGGTGTCCATTGGATTCAAAGGTGTTCTTTTCTATTGTCATCAACACCCAACTTTGTACACAATTGTAATGATGTATTCTTAGGCACTTCTATATTTGTTTGTTTCCTTTGTGTCACTTTACATATCAGTTAAACATTCCATACCTCCTAATATATTTTGTAAGGGGCTTGTCCCTCTTCTTCTATACTCGAGGATGAGTTTTCATTCAGTTGTGGGGGTATGATAAATTGTGTTTTACATGAGCCCCAATATCAAGTACACGATATTGGGTATGCGATATCATGGTAAAAGATGCAATATTATAGGGTACTTTGGGACCTATAAATATAGCCCTTAAGCACACAATTCAAGGTAGTTTTTGAAGTCAAATAGCAAAATTCTTGTAGTTTTTTCATTCAAGAGTTAGAATATTTTCCAAGTGCTTGCAGTAGGAGGTCTAAGTGTAATCGGATCTTTATTCAAGCGTTGAGGTACCTAAACACACCATTATGTTGGCAATAAAGACGAGCTCTTTGATTCATCCTTGTAGCACTTGAGACTTTCTTTCTTTATGCATTTATATATTGTGATTTCATGCAGTTCACATTTAACATTATTCATTTAGTAATTAATTTTGATTAATTAAGTAGCTAATTAAAATACAAAAGAACGACCCCTTCAAACATATGTGTGACACTTGGTAGCTGAGAAATGGTTAGCATTTGACAACTTAGCAATGTTTACATGAAATTCAGGATGTGTTCGGGAAGTGGGAACAGTTACTTGTGTTAGGCTAGATTAGAAAATAGTTCACTTAGCATTTAATTACACTCACTGTTATTATTGTTTTACGCAATCAAATTGATAAAACATAAATGATAAAAATCTTATGTCTTAGTCACACTTAACCATACACTTGCATTTCACAAGTGAGATTGGGAAGACAATGATCGAACAACACAAACTCACCATTTAACTCTAGCGTACTTGGTAATTAAAGTCTGCAAAATTTGATCAAATCACACGTGAGTGCCTATGATTTGTATGGTTGGGCATAGGGGTACCTCACTGCTCATTAAAGTTCAACACATATAAGAAAATTACCATCACATTTAGAAGAATATGTATTATTTACTGAAAATGATGAGCCTTCAACATATGATGAGGCATGTTTATCCATGTGAAACATAGAATGAAAATAAGCAATGGATGTTGAAATGTCATCAATTCATAAGAAAAAAACATTGGAATTGGTTGATCTTCCACCAAATAGGAAACCCATTGGAAATAAATGGGTATACAGGAAAAAATCTTGAAAAAAATTCAAAGCTCAACTTATTGTTAAAGGATATTCTTAGAAAAAAGGAATGATTATGATGAATTTTTTTCTCTAGTAGTTAAATTAACATCCATAAGATCATTGTTATTCATTACAACTATTTATGAACTTGAACTTGGATAAATGGATGTGAAAATAACATTTCTCATTGGTAATCTTGAGAAAGAAATCTATATGCTTCAACCAAAAGGATATGAAATTAAAGGAAAATAGCATATGATGTGTCAATTATTAAAATCACCATATGGGCTCAAACAAGCACCAAGGATCTTGAATAAAAAGTTTAATGATCACATGATAAATCTTGGCTTCATTAGAAGTGTAGAAGACTCCTGTATGTATGTTAAAAATAGAAGTGAAAAATATGTTATCTTGCTGCTATATGTTGATGACATGTTAATAGCAAGTAATAATGTACATGATATTTATGAGTTAAAATTGCATTTATCTTCTCAATTTGAGATGAAGGATCTTGGTGCTACAAAAAAATATTTGGGCATGGAAATTAAAAGGGACAAGGCTAATAAAAGGCTTTGGCTTGGACAATCTACATATGTTGCAAATATTTAAAAAATATTTAATATGCATGATTACAAGACTATGATTATATCTTGTAAAACTAGTATTAAAAGTTTAGTTGAACAATTTCCAAAGATAAGCAAAGAAAGTTAGCTCATGGTTAAAATTCCATATGCTAGTGCTATTGATAGTTTAATGTATGCAATGGTCTCTACTAAACTTGATATTATTTACATTATTGGAAAACTTAGTAGGCATATGTCTATTCCAAGGAAACAAAACTAGATTGTTGTGAAGAGAGTCTTCCAATATCTTTGTGATATTGCAAATTATATGATCTATAATAAAAACAATTCCAATGGATTTCATGGCTTCATTGATATAGATTGGGGTAGTAATGTTGATAGTAGGAAATCTAGTAGTGGATATGTTTTTGATTTCTTTGGTGGTGCTATTTTGTGAAAAAGTCAAAAATAATCTTGTATTGCTCAATCTACCATTGAAGCTTAATATGTTACTACTAACTTGGCATGCAGAGAGGCTATGTGGCTTCAAAGGCTAATAGCTAAACTTGGTATCCCTTAGACTCCAATTAATATGATCTAAAGTGCCATAAGCATATCCAAGAATGTAATCTTTCATGCTCAAACAAAGCACAATGAAATATAGTATCACTATATACGAAAAAAAATTACAAACCAGATGATTCTTCTAAATAAAATATAAACTAAAGAAAATCCTTCAAATGTACTCACCAAGTCAATTACTACTAAAAATTTTTTCTAATGTTGATCAGCATTTGGTCTTCTTCTGACCTGATTTCCTAAAAAAGGTCTAGACTGTTCTTTAAAGAAACTATACCTTCAAGAGGGAGAATTATAAAGTGAATGAAAGAAAATATACCTTGATTTTATCTAGATATTTTTGCCTTGTTATATTCTTATTTTTTTCTATGTTATATTTGGTCCCATACTTATCCCCACCAAAATAAACTACCTTATCCCCTTTTAATTTTGGGTTTATCTTTGTAACCCCAGTAATATATAAGGAGCTCTAAGGGAGCATCCTTAAACACAACAATATAACACAACAATGGCCAATGCCTAAGTTTTAATCCTCCCCTGCAATTTTTCTCCATTGTTCTCATTGATTCTCTTTGTGCTTCAATCTTGAAAATGTGTTGCTACTAACAGTCAAGAGCCAATTTTCTACTTGGATTTTTCAACTTGAAGTTTTTCCCTAGGCTAACTCTATGTATTTTTAATTTCTATATCTTTATTTAAATTTGATTTTATATTGGTGCAAGCAATTGGAAATAACATGTTTCACCTTGGTTACACAAAGTGCTGGTCAGTCTCCACAAATTGTTGTTCTTCTCTTCCTATGAAATGATGTGGAGGTTGACTACATTCCACAGTAGCTATAGCCATGAACAATAATGTAAATACCAACACCAACCATTTGGCTAAGCTTATGGTTAGCAAAATGGCATTGCTAGATAAAATCCACGAACAAAACAAAGAATTTCTTTGAAGGTCATTAGCCTTCAAAGAGAAGATTGAGGGGCAAAAAAGACTAATGCTACTCCAAAGGATAATGATTTTTTTTTTTTTGAAATTAGTAGAACTTCAAGCCAAGGTGGAGGAAAATAAAAATGAATCTAATCTTGAAGAAATAGAAACAAAGATAAGATCTATAATCATAGAAGATTTGAAAGAGTAGTACAAAAAAGGGCAAAAGAAAAAAATTTGGACTTTATAGGTATCCTAGAGATAAAAGGTAAAATGGATAAAACTTTATTTATGAAAGTTGAAAAAATTATAGATGATATGGATATAGTTTTTTCAACAATTGATAAAATTTTTAGGGTTCTATCTGAACAATATGAAAAGCCCAAACATATAATTATTAAGTTCCATGATGTAGAAGATAGAGTGCATGTTTGGAGACATTGAAGCCACATGAAGTAAAGTGAGAATGAGAAAAGTACTTGGATAAATAAGGATCTTACTCCAAAAGAACTTGTATAAAGGGTTGAACAATGGAAAAACTTTAAGGTTACCCATGAATAGGATTTTGTAACATACCTTAATGCTAGAAACATAGTATTAATTAAAAATAAAAAATTATTTAAAAAATGTATAGGCCCTTTAAGGTGTCAATTTATTAACATTAATAGTGGAATTGCAAATAAAGTTATTTCATTGTATAGTATTAGCTATTTTGATATATTTGCTATTTTTAATTTTGTTAAAACTTGGGAAGATATTGGTTCTGTAGATTTTATAGTTCTTGAATTTATTATATTTGTTGCAAAAAAATACAAAAGTAGGGTGAAGAGGTAGACCTTTTGGTGGCATTGCAACATTAGGGAGGAAATTTCTTAAAATTTGTTTGCTTTTAGAAAAAAATTGATCATCATAAACAATATTTTTGAATAAAAATATTATGTTAGCATGGTTGTGCTTTTCTTCCTATATACTATTTTTCTCCAAGAGATGCTACATTATATGATTCTATAGAGTTGTCTCATGATGATTCTTTTTAATTCTTAGGTAGAGATATTATAGAATTTTCTGTAAAAGGTTCAATATTTATTTGTGGAGATTTTCGTGCAAGGATAGGTTTAAAGAAAACAAAAATTATTTAGTGGTAATACAATATTAGTAGTTTAGACATTATTGAAGATCATAGCTAGATACGACATTTTGCATATGGTACTATTAATAAGATAGATCAACAACTATTAGAATGGACAAAAACTTTTGGTCTCCTAATTTGTTATGGCCTTGCTAGATTTCTTCAATTTTCATCATTTACTCTCAGAGGACCTCAAGGTAACTTTTGCACTAATTTTCTTTTATGTTCTTATGAAGATATTGATTTTATTAAAGAGTTGAAAGTGGGAGAAGATTTAGTGAAATCTTGCCATCATCATGTAGAATTTTTGTTGTAAATTCAAATTATTTCTCAAATAACAAAAAATAACAATTAAAAAAATTTCAATGCAAACTCACCCTAGAAGTCAAAGAAAATATATGAATATAGCACATAACAAATAGATTGTTGAAAGATGACATAAGGAGCTTGGATAACTTTTACTTATAATAGCTAAGAAAGTTATGCATTCACAAAAACATGGTACTCATAAGACCTAGTTTAATGAGGATTATATGCAAGGGAGGAAGAATATTAAAAATGCAAATAAGAGTCAAAGACAAAGTTTAGTTAATGCATATAAATGCTTAATTAAGACCAAGAGGAGAAAATTTTTCAAGTAGCAATAGGAATATTTTGCTTACACTATTAAAAAGGAACCTTGATAGTTTTGACAATGTTTTCATCATTAAGCCTCTTTATCATTTAATTGTTCTTTTCAAGATAGTTGCTCATTTTACAATAAGCTATTTATAGGAGAAGATGATAATTCTACTACTACTGTACAACAAGTACCTCTCTAATTTACTCTTGAAGAAGTCACATAGGGTCTTAAAAAGCTAACATCTAGCAAAGCTATAGCTTCATATGATTTATATGCAAAACTAATGCAAAACTATTAAAGTGGGTAGGATCTTCTATTCATAGAGAAATTTGACATAAATTTAATTTAACAATAGAGCAAGGATTAAATCAACATTAGAAAACTAGTAAAGTTATCTTGTTATATATAAAAGGGAATAAAAATAATTTGATCAATTATTGAATGATCATTGTGATTAATAGTTTTACTAAGTTGTTGGACACTCTACTAAAAAAGAGAATTAGTTGTTACATTGAGGGGAACTAGGTCAAGGTAAGATGCTAAGTTTTAGAAAAAATTACTCAACTATTGATCACTTGGTTACTCTTACACATTACATGGAGTTTGTAAAAATACCTAATAAAAAATATTTATTTTTTAATTAATTTTGCAAAAACATATGATTCAGTGATCTATACAAAACTATGGTTATACTTGCATAAAATTAGCCTTTCTTCAAATTTATCTACAAGGACTCAAAGATTGTATGAGGGAGTGATTATTGAAATTATAGACAATTCAAAGAAAAAATCTTAGTTTCAAAGAAAAATTGGAGTTAAGCAAGGTTGTTCACTTTCTCCAACTTTCTTTGGTATTTTTATTGATGAAATGTAATAATGGTTGTTCAATGAGCAAGATAGCCATGCTATTAAAATTGGATCATAAGTAGTAAATCTTCTTTTATATGCAAATGATGCTACCTTAATCTCCACCACTACAAAAGGTAAGCAAAATATGTTGTAAAGTTTAGAAAATTATTTTTGTTCATATGATCTTCAAGTGAATGTAGATAAAACCATATTGATTACCTAAAGTAGAGGAAATACCTATTACAACTTCAATTTTAGAGGTACCCATTGATGAGCATTGAGTTACCCCTATGTCCAAACATATGAATCATAGGCATTCACATGCGATCTAGTCGAATTCCACAAACTATAATTAGTAATAACACTAGAGATAAACAGTGTGTGTGTTGTCCATTTGTTGTCTTCCCAATCCCCCTTGTGGAATGCAATTGTATGGTTAAGTGTGACTAAAGCATAAGATTTTTATTATTTTGTGTTTTATCAAATTACTCGCCTAGAACAAGAATGAAAGTAAGAGTAATTAATGCTAAGTAAACTATGGTCTAATCTAGCCTAACACAAGTAACCCTTCCCACTTCTTAGATACATCTTGAACTTTGCATAAACACTACTGGGTTGTCAAACACTAACCGTTTCTGAGCTACTAAGTGTCACACATATGTTCGAAGGGATCATGCTTGTGTATTTTTAATCAGTTGCTTAATGAATCAAAATTAATTATCAAATGAATAAAATTAATGTAAATTGAATGAAATCATAATATATGTGTTCAGGTACATCAATGCTTAAATAAAGATTTGATCACACCTAGAACTCCTGCTACAGGCACTTGGAAAATATTCGAACTTTCAAATGAACAAACTGCAAGAGTTTTGTTACTTGACTACCAAAACTCTCCTCAATCATGCACCTAGGGGCCATATTTATAGACCCAGGAGTAACCCTATGATATTGAATGTACAATATCGCATCTTGGGCCATGATATTGTGTATCAGGTACACGATAGCGTAGCCACTCTAATATCAAAGTGTATGAAAATATGATTTATCACCCATGTGAAAATAGTAGATTCTTAGAAATATTTGGATCTCATTTATATGAACCATTACATGTGGGGGAAGTGCATCAAAGAAATAGTAGAAGGTTTCAAGACTTTGTATGCTTTTAAAAATAAGTGTAAAGATTTAGGAATCTAGGCTTAGAAAGTCAGAATACAAATTTTTAGACTATCATCTATCCTATTGTATTGTATAGATGTGTTATCTGGGGACTTGGACTCAGTGCTAAACTTTGGAAAGATATTAAAGGTATGCAAAAACCATTTCTTTTTTTGATGAGTTAAAGGTAAAGTTGCAAATACATTACTCAATATTATTATGTGAATGTGATCTATTACATTTAGAAATAGAAGCCTTGTACTAATTCATTACATACATTCATCTTTCACATCTCAAAGGAAGAAAAATTCTCTAAAGTAGTTCTTGAGGATCCATGAGGTCGTGGTTGGCATTTTTAGGGGATGCAATCATTGAGAAAATGGAATATCTCTTGGGAGGATGTGCAAAAAACTTCTAAGCACATTTGCCAACTAGTCAAGTAGAAGATTTTAACATAAATATGATTTTATTTATACCACATTAGATCTAATAAACTAGATATATATGCTCACTATCTTACTACTACTATTTCAATCAAGTATTAGAATGGTATCAGCAAGGTTCACTTAAGTTCTCATTTTAAACTTGAAAGCAGTAGATGGATTCAACTCCCGTAAGAAGAGCACATTTGTAGGTTGTGTAGATTACGAGATTTAGAAGATGAGTACATTTGTTTCTTTCTTCTGATGTGAATACCCATTTGACATAGTGTTATAATATTACATCAAAAAATATATAGGATTTGTTTTTGATGCCCCTCATTGGTGCTTAGTCAATTTGTGGAGTCTCTCTTTATTTTTCATAAAAATGTAGTATTTATCCAATAGATCTTATAGGTCTTTAGATGTAATAAGGCTTCATTTCATTTTATAGTTCATATGGTAGATTGATCCTCATATAAAAAAAATTAATGTTCATTCAAAGATCATAAATAATGTAGATAAATAGCCTATAGCTAATGGTAAAGGTTCTCAACATAGTATTTGGTTGAAGTGATAAATTTATGGTGAAAGTAGACCACCTTTAGTTTTAAATGAATCTACATTTACTAAGAAGATTACTATTTCATAACAAATTTTTGTTCATCATTAAATTCATTTGCTATTTTAAATTTAATAATGGAGATTAAATATGATGAAAGGATTGCCTTGTTAGGTGGCTTAAGCGATTAGCTCATTATACTTGAGGCATCATTATAAAGAATCATTGGCTAGAGCCATAATGCTCACTCTACCAAGTGGGGTCCTAGGAGGGTTAATAGATGACCAAAAACCTAACCTCTTTGAGTGACTACACCTAGGCTCAAACCCAAGTCTTCTACTTGAAAAATAAGCTTCTTACCATCACTCCAAATGACAGTTCCTACTTAAAGCATTGTTATATATTGAAGTATCATATTGGTTGTATATTTTGACATGTACATATAATCATTCTTTAAGTTCGTAATCAATTTTATAAAAATTAATTTTCTTTTATTAATTCTTAAATATTATTTATAATGTTGTACACTTAAATAAGCATCTTCACATTCTACTGGTCTTTCCTTTACATTCTATGTAGAGTTTTTTCTTTCCCCTGTATTTGTAATGTACCATGAAACTTTTTAAAATTATTTTTAAGGTCGTATACTCCATGACAATGATGATGATCCAACCCTCCTTACAGTAAAAGAAAGAAACATTAATGAGTAAGATATTGGTTTTAAGCCTCCTTAGCAAACCAACAGCTCATAATGACGACGTTTATTGGTTGGAAACATGAACCGGACGTTAGGTACTTCGGATTTCAACATCGCGGCGCATTCATGGTCCAACTTACAATTAAGAAATTACGGTTACTAGTGCAGTGGAAGGTCCTCTTTTTTTACTTGGGAGTTTCGAAATTTCTGTCACTGGTAATCGTCAAACTGCAAATTCCTCAAATTCCTCAACACGCAGCGGAAGTTTTGCACATCTGTCTTGCGGGTGACGTCTATGCCATGAAGCCAAGGTCCGCAAATTCAGAATATTGACCAGCGAACCTCTTTCTTCTATGTTTGAATTTCTTTCTTATCTTGACGATGACCCATTCTTATGTCATGCAGTGCTTCTGCTTCAATTCAAGCGGTCTAAAACCACCTCCGCAACCCAATAACATAGTATCCCAGACGCTTCTTTTGATTTCTGTTACTGTAACTTCCTTACCGAAAATGAGAAATATCAAATATGTGTCTGGTATGCGTCACGTTTGCTGTCATCCATTAACCTGATGGTATGCGTCATGTTTGCAGGGATGAATGAATGTGTTCCGTCTCTAGTTCTTGCATGTTCAAAGTTGGACTGTAGTGCATGCTTTAATAGTTAGTTTAGTTTATGCAGCTCAGCCACATAAGATATAGATTAATACGTTCATGACTTTATATGGTCTCACTCTTACTAAAATACTGCATGTTAAATTACTTTGACCACTAGCTCTAGGAAGAGCAATTGTTAGTATTATATGGTATTATTACTATTACTGGTAACTACGTATTATTAGTAAATTGGTAATTTTGAGACCCAAATTGTAACAATTGAGGTCAAAGGTAATTTCTTTGAATATGATGGATTTGAGGTGGAATTCCTAAAACTATAGTTATAACAACCAAGGCATTCCACTTCTTGCCTAAGAAGGGAACCTACAACAAGAGAATCTACATAATACCTAAACATGCCTCTAAGAGAAATATATAGAGAAATATATATAACTCCAATGATAACAAACAAAACAAACAACTTTGAAGATATCATTGGTAGGTAATGACAATGTATCTCAGTGGGTACCTCATCCCAGATCTCTCATAATTTAGGACAAGTTTTGGCACAAACCAACACCAAAACTTCCAATCCAAGATGCCTACATATCCATAATTGTTGTAAAATTAGGCTCACATGTAGTTCAACAAGTGGTGAGGACAAGGAATAGGTAGAAATGAGGAAATAGGGTCGAGCCCCATTGTCCCTTGGATCTACTAAGAGAAATAGGTTATACTTATGTGTCCCTAGAGGATAACTCTAAGTGTTCAATGGTCTTGAACTATGAGAAAAAAACAATGGAATTGCCAACCCTGAGACCTTGTGTATTAGGTTGTTCTAAAACAATATAGGTACCAACAAATCCACATCAAAATGACATAGATTTGAAACTAGATGATTAAATCATTGGGATCTCAAGAATACTCATCTTTCCACAAGATATTTTTGCTCACAAAACCAACATAGATGTCCTTACTGTCTCATAATTTGAAATTGCATTGGCAATAATACCAATATTATTAGCTTAGAAACAAAAAAGACTTAGCATAGAATACATGCAACATCCAAGCCATATAACACATACAACAAAAATACAAGATCATAGTCATCAAAGATTAGAGGATATATAACAATTGAAACATGCTTTAAGAAGAAAAAGACCTCAAACATCAAGCATAGTAATCATCCATACTAAAGTGCACATATACAACTATGATACAATTGCCTAAACAAGAAAACCCAGACAACTAGTGAAGGATAATTGGACCATTGTTAAAACTCAAACCTAAATAATAAATTCCATCATGAGCTTGTCAAATTTGAGGAGGAAAAATCCAAAGACACAAAAACACAAACATAACCAACATCAAGACAAAATAAACCAATAGGGTAGATCTTAAACTCCAACTATAAAGGAAATGATAAGATCAAATGATCCACATCTAGGATGAACAAAAGATGAAACATTTTATATAAGGACTATGATATTGTAGCTTAATATATGATGTCATAAATACGATATAATGGGCCATGATATGCCTATAAATATGGGCCCACTTTCGTATCATGATCAAAATCCTGAATATCTCCAATTCTTAGTGATGAGTGGCGAGGTACCCCTACACTCAACCATATGAAATGAGCGTAGCACGCACGATATGGTCGAACTCCATAGACTAAATGCCTAAATGCCGCAAGGAACACTTGGGGTTAATTAATTGTTATCTTCCCAGACTTACTTGTTGTTGTCACGGTGTATGGTTAAGTAAGTCCGAGGTATATGATTTATTTGGTCTTTTCTGGTGTATCTCCTATGCTAAGGGGTGAAGGGTTGAGAGAACTAACTACTCTAACTAATGTCCTAAGTCTAAATTAACTAGCATCAGCATCTGTTCCCACTTACCGTACACACCCTGAACTGTGCAACTATGGCTAGCAAACACTAATCGTTACTGGGATTACCACACGTAACGCATGTGCTCGAAGCGGTTGTACTGAGGCACCTAACTAGCCTAAGTGTGATGAGCAACCGATACCTTGACTAGCCGTACACATCCGTAGATGCTCGTAATCAAATCGTACTCGTCCCACGTTCTAGGAGATAAGGGTGAGAGAATCTAATCGCGATGAGTAGCCGATTCCTTGGCTAGCNTCTAGCCTAGGATGAGAAATGAGGGGAGTGCCGCCTCTTATTTATAGATTTGATGGCGGACCACGATATCACGTACACGATATCGTAGCGGACGATGCGATATCGCGTACGCGATATCGTAGGGATGTGATATCGTGGCTTGTGCATATCGCGTCTCATCACTTAGTATTCAACTTCAAAGATTGAGTAAATAATGATGAATGATGTTGATCAACATTGCTGAATTGATAGATTTTTGAAAGATTGATGAAGTCATGTTGAAATAGTTAAATTATTGTTGAAATTACATTTATGATTTCAGATTTATTTCAAAGCTAATATCTATGGGAAAGTTCAGTTAACATTTTAGCATTAGAAATGTAACTTTTGAATTATCATCACTCAAAGTTGTACCACCAAAATTATCGTAATTTCTGATACGTTGAAAAGAACATAACATAACCTTAGCTTCTGAAAATCTTTTACAATCTTCTTGTTTCTAAATTGTAGAGAAATTCCTAAGCTTTATAAAAATATAAATTTTATTAGTTGTTCATTGTAAATTCAAGATAACCAAGCAATTGTTTTGCTATTTGAAATTACTTCATTTGGTATCAGAGCTTTGTTAAGTTTGCACACTTTGTGTTCTATTCCTTCAATAACATAACCTTTAGGCTATTAGAGTATGAAATATAGTTGTTTGGTAACCTAGTAGTAACTTTACTTAATTCGCTCAATGATAAAGATTCTTAGTAATCCCAATAAAAATTATATTAGGCCAAGACATGTACAATAAGCCAAGACCAGGTACTTATTGCCAATAGGCTAGAATAGCTTTACATTTTCATTGCTCCCAGTTGATAGAATTCATAATCATTTTCACTATGTTTACCCTGAGCATACTTAAAGCCAAACAACATCATCTAATCATATACCTCACTAGGAGTTAAACCATACATTTTGCACTTCACTAACTCCAAGTGAGAAGATAAAAATTGTGAACTAATTATTAACTCACTAGTATACTTACACTATCCATCCATAGATTATGATTTGGTCACACATGAACGCTTGTAACTTGTATGGTTAAGTGTTGGAATTCTCTACCACTCATCGTTGGTGTCATTGCTAGGGATGTGTTAGTGTTTGTTAGTTCATTAATTTTAATATAGTTCATTGTATTAAGTATTGTTAAGCTTATCTTTCACACTTAGAATAATTCCAAAACACATACTTGAGCATTAATAGACTTTAAAATAGCTTCTACACATAAGGCGAAATATTCACATGCTATTGATCTTAACAAAAGTAATGATAAATTATAATGAAGAAAATTGTAATTATTTAATGTAAACTAGAATATCATATGCTCATGCTAATCCTTATTATCCTTATTTTACATTTATTTTCTAGCATGATGAATAATTTAGATAAAGAAACTTACAAGGTAACATTATCTTGTCATCTGATTATTCAACACCATCGATGCTTCAAGAAACTCTTCTAAGATCAAGACTTAATCACGCACAAGAAGGATATCAAGTTACTGAGAACATGACAAGGCTGTATCAACCAAAGAAGCTCAAGCAAGAAGAGATGTTATCATGGTGGCAAGATATGAACAAAAGAAAGGAAAGAGGAAACCACAGATAATTTTCCTTAAAAAAAATGGAATGTATATCATACAAAGTTAATAAGTCTCATCATTCTCATAGACCCAGCTCTCAATCACATGTTCTTTGCATTGAAGATCCTATAAAGTCAAAATTACCTCCAACTTTTGTAGAAACTGCTAGAAGAGATGAGGCAAACTCTAAAATTAGGAGGAATTTAAGAATTAAAACCTTTGAAAAATCTAAAAGAGATAAATCAAGAAGTCATAGAAGGAGAACTAGCTAGCACTATTCTTCAAGTCCACCATCCTCTTCATCATTCTCATTAATGGACTCTTATAAGGAAGGATGAAGATTAAGGGATCATAACATAAATAGAAAAAGAAAAAGCTATCATGACAGACACACCAATAAAGGAAGACATCCTAATAAGGAAGATAGAAAAAGTAAAATAAGTCATGAGAGAAGAAAATGCTATGACCATCATAGGGGTCACTATCACAACAAAGATTACAAATCCAAAGACTATGAAGAACTTATTAACCACTTGAAGATATGCATGGACCGATTTTAGGCCTCAGCAGGCCATCAAGTGCCAGTTTAAGATCTTAGCGAACCATGAGGATGCTAGTTTAAGGTCTTAGCAGATTGTGAAGGTGCCACTTTAAGATCTTAGTAGATCATAGTATGTGCTAATGTGTCATTTTGGGCAAGCATGATGCCCTTGAAAGGTGAAATTGGCCTAGGCATTGGCTAGGTGATAAGAAAAATTCAAAATTTTTATAAGTTTGAGGTGATCCAAAAATTCAACAATTTTTATATATAAAAATCATTATATTGTATTGCATTTTAAATTGTTGTTCTATAAACAAAGAAATATACACATAATTTTATTAAAATATAAAAATTGCTAAAGTTGCTAAGGTTCTGTATTTAAAACTCGTTTCTTTTTGGGAACCTGACTTTTTGCCGTTTCCATTGCGTTGCCGTTGCGAGATCACGTTGCGCTGTTCCGTTTCCGGCAACTATGTTTGAAACCATATTATAAGTATCTTGTGTTTGAAACCATATTATAAGGATTGTTTTTTCAATAAAATGTATCAAATTGCCATGCATATTATATTTTATGCAAGAAACATGTCCCTGGTTATTTTTGAAATTTTATGTAAATTGTAATTTATATATAATACGAACTGTCAAGTATTTCTTTAATATTTGCATTGTGCAATTTATTTTTTATAATATTTAATATTTTTAATACATTGATTTGTTTTTTATCGCCCTTTTCTCATAGCAAGTCCAATCAATATCTTGTAAATCTTCTATATTATAAAAGCTTTCATTTAATTTTATTAAAATTAAAATCAGTTTTGCCTCCAAACTTTAATCCTATTCGCTATCAATTTCTACATCTTTGATGTGGAAGATGGTTTGAATGGCCTGTTAGATGCGAATATTTCTAGGATCGTTCAAAGTTTAGTAGAACAATGTTACCATATTATAAGGATTGTTTTTTCAATAAAATGTATCAAATTGCCATGCATATTATATTTTATGCAAGAAACATGTCCCTGGTTATTTTTGAAATTTTATGTAAATTGTAATTTATATATAATACGAACTGTCAATTTTTTTTTTGATATTTGCATTGTGCAATTTATTTTTTTAATAATATTTAATATTTTTAATACATTGATTTGTTTTTTTATCGCCCTTTTCTAATAGCAAGTCCGATCAATATCTTGTAAATCTTCTATATTATAAAGGCTTTCATTTAATTTTATTAAAATCAGTTTTGTGTGGAAACTTTAATCCTATTCGCCAGATCCTTATCAATTTCTACATCTTTGATGTGGAAGATGCTTTGAATGGCCTGTTAGATCCGAATATTTCTAGGATCGTTCAAAGTCTGGTAGAACAATGTTACCTATCTGCAAAACCATTGGAATCCAACGCGTAAATAATGCGTTGGGATTGGAACGGAATTTGGAATCCAACGCGTAAATAATTCGTTGGAATTGGAGGACGATTTGGATTGCAGAGACTCAGAGAGCACTTTTGAACCCATGGTCATTGTACAAATTCATAATTTAATTTGCGTGCACAAGATTCTTCCTCTTTTCCAATGTTGTTTGGAAATTACATGAAAACGCGTTGGGTTGATAACGCGTAAAAAGTTACGATATTCAAAGAAAACACGTTGCGTTGATCACACGTAAAAAGTTACGATATTCAAAGATTTTCTAAAGCAGCTAACGCTTTACGGTATTTTTGTTTTAGTTGTTCTCAAAAGGAAACGCACTAAGAATTTCTGGAACTTCCTATTACTTGATTGCATTGGAGTGGTTCTTCGTTGTTTTCAAAAGGAAACGCACTAACAATTTCTGGAACTTCCTATTACTTGATTGCATTGGAGTGGTTAAGCACTAAGAATTTCTGGAACTTCCTAAGAATTTCTGCAACTTCCTATTGCTTATTGCTTGATTGCGTTGGAGTGGTTCTTAAAGGACATGATACTGACACAGATTGTGCCCAACAAGAGTCGACACATTCCTGCTGCTGCGTTCTCCATTATTATGAGTTACTAGAGATTGCAATAATGGCTTGCTGCTCAAAAGCTCTCTCTGTTATTTGCTTTTTATTTGCTTTTCATCACTTTTTCTTTGTCTGTGCTTTTTCCTCCTTTTTGCTGCCGTTGAAGCTCATACACATGATGATGAAGAGGGAGCTCTGAAAGATGTGAGAGCTTTGTTCAATTTAAGAATTGCATCAGTAGCCACTAGCGACCAACTCTCTCTTCTCCAGGATTGGAATGCTGAGGCTCCCAATGCTTGCAATAGGACTGGAATCAGCTGCTCCACCAAACCTCCAGGCAGAGTTGTGGAGATATTTCTGGAAAATGCCACTTGCGCGGATGCCTGTCTTTCCACAAGTTATCATTCCTGCAGGTACTTGACATTGCTAATAACTCTTTCTCTGGCACAATTCCATCCTCCCTTGGAACATTGCATAGGCTTAAAGTGTTGGATCTCTGTATGAATGAATTTGAAGGTGTCATTCCTCGTGAGATAGGGAACCTCTCTTCACTGCAATTTATTGGTCTCTGTACGAATTCTTTTGAAGGTGAGATTCCTCAGTCTCTGCCAAAGCTTCAAAGCCTTTCCTTATTCTCTGTTACCAGTAATCAGTTGGCTGGACAAATCCCCTCGTGGGTGGGAGCACTCCACAAACTTGAATTTCTTGATCTTGCTGAAAACAAATTTCAGGGTGTCATACCTCCTCAGCTGGGCAACCTGTCTTCCTTGCAATATCTGAATCTTGCTCTTAATTATTTGAGCGGTTTCATTCCATTTTCTCTTGCTAGTCTCCACCGTGTTAATGAAATTCATTTTCACCAAAACAATCTCAATGGAACCATTCCCCCACTCTATGCTGTTGATGCGTAAATTTTGGACGTGCGAACACCTGTGAAAAACTAGTTTGAGGTGACTATAGCTTAGGGCACCTCCCCTATGGGCACGGAAACCCGGGAATAGTCTCAGCTGAAAAAGCTATGTGACAGTAAAATATTTAAAACTTGACTTTGATTTAATATTTAAATACTTAAATTTAATTTAATATTGAAAACTTAAAATAATTTGTGCAATTTATAAAACAATAAATAATTCAAAAATTCAAATGCTGCAACAATTATTTGCAACGGAGAAAAGAGGTATTTGCAACGGAGAAAAGAGGATTGCTTGCTGCTGCCACGCACTCCGCTGTCTGCTGTGCTCATGCGATCTAGGCATTGGCCATCCTGTCAGGAGCTCCTACACTAGAGGTAGAACTTGCGGCAGAGGATTGTGCGCTAGTGAAGGACGGATGGACAGCAACAGGCGGTGGAGCAATGGCGAATGAAGACAGTGTGTGACCTCCGGTCATCGCTGTCGAAACCTGGAAGCCGCAGCTGAACCCAAGGGAACCTGCAACTGACGAGAAACCAAAAAAGAACCAAGAAAACAGCCACTAGAATCTACCTGTGAAACTTGCAGAAATAAGACAAGTGAAACCAAAGCCCAGCAGTAGAAGGCTGAAATCCTTCTGCGAATTCAGGCCGAAACCTCCTCCCTCCCTCAACTCCATCACCTTGATGGTTTTTTATAGCCAATTTTAGGGTTAGGGTAACCCCTCTTTTTTGTTTTCAATTTTTAATTTTGTATTCTTCTTTCCTTTTTTTTTAAAAAAATAAAAATAAAAATAAACAAAGGCCCCATGCCAAGCATGGGCGTGTTGGCCTTAACACTTAGCCCCCCAAACTACAGATTGCATGCAAGTGCAAGAACTAGAAAATTTTGAATGAAAACGCAAATGGTGGAGAAACAAAAACATGGAGCAAGAAATGAAAACTTGAAAGTAAACTATAATGTTCTATACATGATCAAAATAGCCAAATAATCAAAAGAGACACCAACATAGGCCATCCAAACAACCATTAAAATCTAAATATATAATTTATTGATATTTTGACTAAGATCTAGAAATATATATGTGTAATTATATATATATACTTAAGCTCTTATTCTCAATATTCTCACAAGGTAATAGTAAAAGTATGCAGACTATTTTGAGTAAGTGACTTATACAAAACTTAATGAGGAGGATGAGCTAAAACTCATGTTAGATCATAGTAAGCCACAACTTTCAGATTTTTTCTTGTTTTTTTTTTTTGAAAAACTTAAATTTAAAAGGGGAAATGGTGGTTAGGGTGAGGATTGCTACCGGACCCCACCACACTCAAGAACTTATTACACTGCCAATGAACACGGTCCTCATTTTTTGTTTTGTTTTATTTTTAAGGAAACTTTGCTCATGATGTACTTCATTCTTGAGGTAGGAATTCCAACACGAGTCTAGCCGATTAGTTGCACTGCCAAAGAGTATGGTCCTTTTGGAAACTTTGCCCATGGTGCAGTTCAACCCTCGTGTATGTGCCTTTGATTGGTGGCATCATAGCAGGTCTCCTGGGTGGCTAAGGGTTCTCTAGTAGAAATGAACACACTTCACCCTGTTGTTCACAGGTTAGCCATGGATCATCATACCTGAGGGCTTCGACTTATGAGAGGAAAAGATAGAATTTTCCAAGGTCACCTAGTAATTATGACTAACCACTCTCCAACATCACCTATCCTACACTCACATGATCATGATGATAGCATGATAGGTTTGTATAAATCAAATGCTCCATAATCAAACATAACAAGTAAACTGAAACCTTGGAATCAATTGGAAAGAGTTACAGTATAAAATATAGAGCATAGTAATAGTAAATTATATCATACCTACATTATTTTTTAATGGTGTTAAGATGACCCAATATCAAGTAACTCAAATGACCAATGATTATTAAAATCATATGAAGAACACAATAGTCAAAACAATATGCTAAGTAAGAAAAGATGGAAATGCAAGCAAAATATGAAAATGCAATAATATACATATGAAATGCAATGAAAAAGGGGAAGAAAACATGCAACTAAGAATCTACCAGATGCCCAGGTGGGGTACTTGAGTAGAAATATTTCAAATGAAATGCATTAAAATTCCTATTCAACCTATATCCTTGCAAATCAGCAATCTTAAACACATTTGGGGTAGTGATGTCTACAATTTGGAATGGACCTGACCACATAGGTGAAAACTTAGTTTGAGGGCCAGTCTGACCAGACGCTCTATCTCTCTTGAGGACTAGATCACCTACTTGAAAATTTTTAGCAGCATATTTTTTATCGAACCATCTCTTGACAATTTGTTGATGACCACACATATTTTCGATTGCTCTAACCCTTTTAAGTTCTAAGTTCAAAATATCAGATGCTCATGATATTAGATGCTCATTAGTTGGTAAGTAGTCCAAGAAGAATTGATATGTAGGGATCTGTAAATTAATTGGCAATATGGGTTCTTGTCCGTACACTAAATTATTTGGTGTAGTCTTGATTGATTCTTTATAACGAATCCTATCAGCCCAAACTGCCCATTTTAATTGTTCATGCCAAGTTCGTGGATTTTGGGCTACCAACTTTTTAATCCCATCTAATATAATTTTGTTGGAAGACTCAGCCAAACCATTACCTTGTGGGTAATATTCGGTTACTGCCTTGACAATGATGTTATGGTCTCTAGCGCAATTTGTAAACTCTATGGAAATGAAGGTGGGCCCATTATCAACTACTAAAGCATAAGGGTAACCATATCTTGAGATTATATCATTTTCTAAGAAGCGAATGACCTCACGAGATGATGCAGTTTTGGTTGCTCTCGCCTCTAACCAACGTGTGCAATAATTAGTGGCTGTCAAAATGAACTTATGTAGGGTGGTAGATAAAGGATTGATCACTCCAATAAAATCTAAGGGCCATTGGGCAAATGGTCTTGTTTCTATTATAGGTTGTAATGGGGCCGAACTCTTGGATTCTTTACCTTTAAATATTTGGCATTGGACACACGTCTTAACTAGGTTATAAGCATCATTAATCATAGTAGGTTAATAATAACCAGCTCTCACAATTTTATGAACTAATGAGCGGTATCCTATCTGTCCTTCATTGTGAAGTTGTTTTATAGCATTGTTAGCTTGCTCTTGGTTCAAACACTTAAGGTATATCCCTTGGAAGTTCTTTCTAAATAATTCACCACTTATTAGAGCGAATTTAGAACATTTTGATATTAAGAGCTTTCTTTTATATCTAGGTAAATCTGAGGGACAACGATGGAAGGTTAAATAAAACTTGATATCCCCATACCATGGATCATACAACCGATTGGGAGCAAATGGGATGTCATTTTCTTCATTGATGGATAATATATGAAGAGGAATTGATTCTTTATCTATGGATGCATCACAATTTTCCGAGGTTGAAGCTTTAGCTATTAATTTAGCAAGACCAGTCCCTCTAACTAACTTTGCTACCTTCCATTGAATATCAAATTCTTGAAGCTTCATAACCCACTTAGCGTGTTTCTCACTAGGATCTTGTAATTTGGCTAAAGTGATGGTGGTTGGATCAGGGACAATGACGAAGAATTTTGAGTTTAACAAGTAGTAGAGGAATTTTTTCAAGGCTTTTATCACAGCATACAATTGCTTCTCTA
>MNCI01031492.1:9683-22023 GCA_015680685.1 Gnetum montanum
GTTAATCAATCGTTGTCTTCCCAAACTTACTTGTATTGTCACGGTTGTATGGTTAAGTAAGCTTGAGGTATATGATTTTTATAGCTTTTGTATTTTTTGTGTCTTCTGCTAGTAAAGGAGAGTAAGAGAGAACTAAGTGGCTAACTTACATTAACTAGTTTCTAAATGTTCCTAACACCAGTATCTGTTCCCACTTGTCGTACACATCCTGAACCAGTGCAATGCTGCTGGGATTACCAACCGCTAATCATTACTGGGTTACCAAGCGCTACATGCATGCTCGAAGCGGTCGTACTAAGTGTATTTAACTAAGGGGGTTCAAGGTTGAGAGAGATATTAATTAACTAGGAAAGCACTAAACAATAATTAATTACTAATTAGCTTAATCTGTGTGCTGCAAGGTTTATCATAAAGTTCATCTTTATTGCCGTACAAAAAAATTGTGCTCAGGTACAAATTGCTCGAATAAAGATCCGTTCACTCGATAACTCCTATTGCGGGCACACAGAAATAATTCTAACTCTAGAAAGACAAAACTGCAAGAGTCTGGCTAAGGGTCTAAGTCTGTTGTATGGGAACCGAGGGCGTCACCTCTTATTTATAGAAGATGAGGCAGGACGCAATATCGCGTGGTGGATGTGATATCGTGTACGCAATATCGCGGTTCATCATACCCCCATGACTGAATGAAAACTCATCCTCGAGTTTCTTACAAAATATTGGGAAGGTATGGGATTATTGACTTGAATGACAACTAATGGTGAATGGGATGACATGTGAACGGATCAATATTACAATACATGCCCACATTAGTGTTCATGACTACAAAAGTGAACACTATACACATGCGACGCGGGAGTAACCACCACCCACGCGTAGTTGGCGGTAACAACACGAAAATGTAACGTTGGTGTCGAGGGCCACTAACAAAACACACAGCTGCAAAAAATGACAGGGAACCATGTCCATCTACTGCAGAAACGAGCGGCTACATGCAGGAAGAGAAACGAGCGGCTACGTGTAGCAGGAGAAACGCACGACTGCACAGACATGCGGCAGCAAAAACGCGCTGCTACAGAAACACACAGTAGCGGGGGAGAGAAACACACCAACCACCAGGCACTAGAATGACTACCAATAATCCACAAACAAACAACCAAAGCTGAACGTGGAATCAGGGGCTGTTACTCTAGTGCCGCAGATCGCCACCGCACACCATCAAAATAGAAGAGACGCAGCTAATGGTAAGTCTACAGTAGTGGGTGTTACGCAGCTTCTTCATTTTCTGTTTCATGAGGTATGTTGAGGATCATAATCAGGATTTTCTCATTTTGTTGATTTTGGGCATTATCACCATATAATGCTAAAAATTTAGAATGAGTTTTCTCAAAATGTTGCCTAGTGTTATGAAGGTAATAATATTCATCATTGATTGATGTGCTTGGTTTTTCAAAATGTGTAGAAATTTTGTTATTGTTTCGTTTTAGTTCAACTACTTCATTGGAAAGATTTTGAAGAGAAGTCAATATTTGGGTCATTTGATTTTCTATTTGAGCAGTAAATCTGTTAGGATTAGATAATCGTTTTAGGTTTACGATGGATTAGATTAAAGCTTTTCATTGATCATCACTTAAACCAATATTTGATGGTAGAAATGAAGAGGATCTTGTCGATTGAGTCATTTGAAGGGAGAGGGGAGTTTGAGACATGGTATTAGCCATTGGAAAAGTTTGTGAAGGTAAAGGAGTATATTGCATAGGATTACTAATACACATCATTCCAAATTGGGTTTCAATGTTATTCATTAAGGTACTTTTCCCTAACTCAATAGCTTTTACCGTTGCTCCTTGTATTTTTGTTATGTTAGGATCAAATTTAATGGCATAAGCAAAGAATGGGTTAATGCTAGAGAAGTAAAAATTGAGGATACCATCAAGTTGCGGACATATCTAATTTGGACATAACCACATTAATGAAGGAATCTTAGATTATAGTCACGGACATTTTCTGTGGGTAGTTTTCTTAAGCTTGTAAAATTGCTTGAGGCTAGGGCAGGACTATTGAACTTATCAAATTGAAGTAGAAACTTACTTTTAAAATCTTGCTATGAGTTGATAGAGGAATTAGGAAGCATCAAAAACCATTAGGTGATTTTACTTCTAAAACTTGTCGCAAAGACCTGTAATGATCAAAAACGTCGATGGCTAGAACACCGAGGTCCACAAGTGCATAGCCTAACCCCAAATCTACATGAGGGACTACTGGAGGCAGAGACGAGATGCCCTGGATGATCTAGTCAATGAAACAAGAACTTACTAGATGCAACAGGGTGTAGTGTGGTTAGTTGCAGTATTGATGCAAGATGGTGCTGAGGGTGTAGGCAGTGTTTGTGATGTTCATAGTGTTTATGGTGTCAATGGTGTCAGCGGTGTCAATGGGGTCAAGCGTAGTCATAGGTGCTTGAGGGGGTAAGCATAGTCAAGGGTTTCAATGAGGTAGATGGTGTCAACGCATGACGACCACCACCTAAACATAATTTTAAGCATGGCTATGCAGTAGAAATAGCAAAAAATGTAGATAAAGTGCAGAAAATGCAAAGAAAGATAGAGTGAAGTGGAACACCACCCCAAATGGGGTTGAGCATAGTTGCAACAAAAGGGGCATAGAAGGTACGCAGTGTACAGTAGGCACAAGTGGACAATGTAGTCACAATCCCTAAGACAGTTGTTCTGCTGAGGTGTCCGTGTCTACTGTGTTGGCTATTATGATGTAATGTCCGTGTCTACTGGGTTGGCTATTATGAAGTACTACTAGATTTAGTGTTTTGTTGATGGTCTGCCACTTCGCCCATTCGCCTGTTCACCTCTATGTCTTTGGTTTTCTTCCAAGCGCTTCTTAGATTTGTCGACCCTAAAAACTTTGAGGGCGTGGATATTTTTAGGTTTAGGGTTAGTGGAAAATGCGAGATGACTACCATGTGGTAGAGGGAATGATTGGGGACTACACTCAACATAGTTACTATTCATGTGGTGTACCAATGAGACCGATGGTGTTGCACTTTGCTGTGCTCTATTGGACTCTGTGAGACTATGACTACGCTGCCAACAGCACGTGTGTGCCAAGAAGACCACAGGGTACCTGAAAAATGCAAGCCAGAGACTATGCTCCACAGGACTACACTCTCCATGCTCTCGCATGGGATTAAGCATAGTTACAATTTTGGGGAAAAAGGGTATACAAAAAGGAAATATTTTGCTAACTATGCTTGCCGAAGGTGAGTTAACTACATTCTAGGTTTGAGCTAAGCATCGTTGCTGCACTATGAAGGCTACTGGAGATTGTTCTGGCTGACTACACTCACTACGAGAGGTTGACAACGCTCTGGGTTAGGGAGGAGCGTAGTCTCAATGCTGGTGAAATCTATGAGAAAATGAGTTTTTGCAAACTACGCTCTTCACGAGAGGTTGGCTACACTCCCAACTAGGGATGAGCGTAGTCCTGGGACTTGCCAAAACTTGTGAAAACTAGCTTCCTACTGACCACGCTCTCTACGAGAGGCTAACTACGCTCCCATTTGAGGGTGAGCATAATCTCAACACTTATAAAAAATTTGCAAAACTGGCCTTCCTGCTAACTACGCTCTTTACGAAAGGCTGACAATGCTCTCCATGAGAGGCTAACTATGCCCTCAACTAGGGTCCAGCGTAGAGTCAACACTTAGAAGAAATTTGCAAAACTGGCCTTCCTGCTAACTATGCTCTCAATGAGAGGTTGACTACGCTCTCCATGAGAGGTTGACTACACTCTCAATTGGGATCAAGCGTAATGTCAACACTTAGAAAAAATTTGCAACACTGGCCTCTCTGCAGACTACGCTTTCCACGAGAGGCTAACTATGCTCTCCACGAGAGGCTAACCACGCTCCCACCTGGGGAGAGTGTAGTCTCAACACTTAGCCAAAATTTGTAGCTAAGATGCCATAGTCTAGATTTGGTGGTGTTTCAAGATCCTGCATGCTATGTCAGTTTCAATAATATTATGGATTCCTAGTAAAGTTTCAAAATATTGTATATGTTAATAGGCATCACTAGTAAGATCTGTAGGATCAAAGAACAACTTAACATTTTGTAGGGGCTTTGGAATATCATGATAATATGTAAAATTAAAAGGATTGCTCACCAAAGGAGCTAGGGGTTGATTGGCTGCCATCCTACTTCGAATTCTTCTAGGGACAAAATTTGGAAAATGTGAAGCTTGTTGTTTTCTTATAATGAAATGACGAATAGCTGGTCAATCAGGGGTAAAGATAAATGGTCTTTGTTGGGATGATCTATGGAAGACCTCACTCATGAAACAAAAGATTATGAAATATAAATGCTAGAAAACTATAAAATAATATAATATAATATTTAAACACTATTTTTAAAAAAAGAAAAATTGAAATTGCTATATATAAAATTCGAAACAAAAACAGTAAGTGTAGAATTTTATTAAAGTAAATTTAAAACAAACTAATATAATTAATGAAATAAATCACCTTACCAAAGTTAGGGCTAAGGCAAGGACCGCCAAGATAGAAACTTGTAAACAAGACTGGAAAAACAAGGGTTTGGGAGACAAGTTAAATTGAAAAATTAACAACTATAAATAGGATTGGAAATGGGCAATGAGAATTTTGATAATAGAAAATGAACATTTTCAGAAACTTGAAAACCAAAAAAGGAAATAAAGATGTTGGGTAATAGAAATTCGAAAGAATTAAAATGAAGTAGAAATTTTTTTTAAGGAATTTTCAAAAACTGTAAATAGGAACATAAATTTCCAAGGATGGAAAAAAAAATTTCACTAGAAAACAATAAAAGTAAATAGCAACAAGAATAGGAAAATAAAGTTCAAGGAAGTTGAAACAGGAAAACCAAAGTTTTGAAACAAGAAATAGAAACAGAAGCAGAAATAGGAAATGAAACAGGTCCTCCTTGTAGCGCTAAAAAGGGTGTTGATGCATAAATTTTGGATGTAGCAACACCCACAAAACTTGTTTAGAGAGACTATTGTTTAGGGTGCCTTTTGCATGGGTACAGAAACCCAAGAATAGTCTCAACTGAAAGGGCAATGTAGTGTTTTGTAAAACGTGACATTTTAAAATGCTTGTAAATTAAATGATTTTAACAGGTTCATAATAGTCCACAACAACTTTGGCAGAGAAATAACTATTCACTTTCAAATTTCAACAAGGACACTTGTGGCTTAATGAAGTATGAAGTGAAAAGCATGAAATAGGTGACAACTTAAACAAAGATTAATCAAAGTGTTAAAAAAAACCCATAGACTTTGTGTTTCAACCATACAACAAAGGCCAAAGTTGAGTTACAAAAATTTAAGAACAGTAGGATAAACAAATACCTAACTTAAAAATGAGCATCAAACAGAACAACTCCTTATGCAGCCTTATCCGCCCATGCCTACAAGAAGCACACCTCCTCTAACAAGTTTGCAACCTCTGACTATGAAACTGCCTTCAGGAGTGCCACCAAATAGGTAATGAACTGAGAAAGAACCCTGGGATTTCCCCTCGCTAACCTTCTGAAAATCCCCTCCACCTGCACACCCCCAGCCCCTCGCCCTCCCCTCCCCCCACCAGCCCCTCCCGCTTCCCCTAAATTTATCAAGCTTGATGTAGCCCTCACGTTCTGCCTCCTCCACTTCCACCAAACCTGCACATCATCAGACCAGGTAAGGGCATTGCTGAACAGAATATTTTACTTTATTCTTGAAAAAAAAATGGGAGAGAGATGGAAGCTTTGGACCAGATAACGGCAGCCCGAAGCAGCAATAGAATGGCATCACCATGCACATAACATGCATGGCCGCCTGCCACCTATGCACGTGGACTGCCAAGATAACATGAAACGGGAACATGATCACCACCAATCATGCTACGGCATAATACACATGAGGCACCCATGCGACCCAGGAGTAACCACCACCCACGCGTACAGTAACAACACGAAAATGTAACGTCGGCGACGAGGGCCATTAACAATACACACAGCTGCAGCATGCAGCTGCAAAAACGACAGGGAACCATGTCCAGCTACTGCAGAAACGAGCGGCTACGTGCAGCAGGAGAAACGAGCGGCTACGTGCCGCCTGCTTCCTAATCTTCTTGTTTTCTCTTGTTATAAATGTTTATGTGTTATAAGTAATGTTAATAAACTTAATATAACAATGAATATTTAAAGGGGGTCTCAAGAAGAACCTTAGCCTTTTTAACAAATTAGCATCTTAAAATACTTGAACCACTGCAATTAGCCAAGGACCTATGTGATAGCATGGGAGATGTTGGTACCAATAGGATGTTCATGAGAAAACGTGACACCATGTTGAGGAAAACGTACTACTATATTTGACCTAGTGTGCATGCGTTTCTTACTCAATTGAAGAAGGAAAGATTTAAATATGTATTTTGGTGAGATGAACATGAGCATACTTCTTATCTTACAATTCAAAGGAATGCTAGCATGTTTACAAATTTTGTTGATTATTTAGAGGCATGGCATGTAGACGAACTTATTTCTCATAGACTTGGCTCAATCCAAACACAAAGAATATCTTGGTACAACAAGGTTACAGAAATTAAACTATTTGATCTAAATATTAGACTCGAAATTGAGATTGCTTGGAAAACTTGGTCAATGTACAATTTTCATAATAAATACCACGTTTTCCAAATTACTTTAGATGTATGGTAAGAACCAACCCAAGAATTTTGAGATTGGTGGGGATCCTATGGACACAAATCATTCCATTTCCTACAACAGACTCTTGCTAGCTTGATGGATAGAAATAATAATCATAATGGCTACAATTTTTACATCAATCCAGTGGGAAAGGAATCCTATGAATGAGAGTATGATAAACCATTATCTTGGTATTTTTTACACATATCACTCATAGAAGATCAAATTCTCCGTCATATCTTTATGAATATTATAATGATATTTACATTATAATTAGGTGTTATCTTGTCCAACACTGCTAGACTAATAATATTAATAACCCTATTAGTTTAAGATTCTATTAACTTTTTCATAGATAATAGACTACATATCATGCATCCAATTCTAATTATTCTCTAGCATGATGCAAATGATTTAGAATCTTCAATTTCTGGTCATGTATGGTCTAAAAACCAAGATTATTCAGATGAAGATTAGATTTCTTTCTTATCTTTCTAGCAAGGAGAATCTACTATACATTTTTAGTTAAGTGTTTTAAGAGTGTACTATCTCTTATGTGTATTGTTAAGATGCAAAGTTATTTATTCCTTTAATTGACCCTCTCTTTTGAGTTGTAGGTCATCTACTGGCTCTTATTTCTTATTTAAGCATCTCAAGAGGCGTCTAGAGTTGAAGCTTTTGCTCACTTTGAAGCATCCTTTGATTTCTTATAAGCTTTGTTTTCTTCTACTATCAATAAAGCTTTCTGGTTGTGTGCTTAAGTATTCTCTCAATTGCACTTACATTTGAGCTTTGTCTCATAACCTTGAGAGTGCATTTAAAAGTTGGTATCGAAGCCACTTGCTTTAGTTTCATATCTTTTTATTCTCTAGAAAAGGAAGAGAATTGATGTGCGTAAGAGTTATTTTCATTTTCTTTGATGTTGTCTTCCTTGAAGGTTGAGATTGTGTAAGAACCATGTGAAGCCAATGGAAAGGGCAAATAGGGTAGACAGATTACATCAAAGAGCTTTGACATGGAACTCCCAGGTACATCAAATATTTCTTATTCTAGAGTATGTCTAAATTTGTAGCTAAATTAGATTTCTCTAAATCTCTTATTCTTCCTTAATCCAATGTTTCAAAACTCTACTTGACTAAGAAGTTTACGTTTAATTTATCCTCCAAAAGATTTAAGACATTAGAAATAGATCTAGAAATCTCAAGCCAAGGTCTAAGTCCAGTATAGTTAAATTTCTTTAATTGGGATGATATTAAAAAATGACAATTGATGGGTTATAATTATATCCACTTTGCAAAAGTCTCTGTTGTGATCCATCCCCATTTAACTATAAACTGCAAAGGCCATCTAGACAAAAGATTAAAAATGTATAACCAGGCTATAATCTCCTAGGAAAAAGGCCATCTAGACTCAAATGCTTGTATAATAACCTTGTCAAATATTACTATGCCTTTGAATCATGCAAATACATTATAATCTTTGATGTTAGTTCTTTATATTCCAATTTCAATGGAAGTAGGTTATGTTTATGCAATAATAAGATCTTGCTTACGTTTTAGATTATCTTCTACTATTACTATTCCCGCTCTCATCCCATTTGGGCAACATGTTATCTAGGCTCGAACTTGGAGTGCAATGTCTTTGTTCACATGAAAGGATTACTTGTGTCTTATCCATGTTTAGTTGATCTAGTCCAAAGTTATTAAAAACTTTCAAAATCACAAACATCCTTCTTTGGACCTACAAAACTACCCAAGAGACACTACTCAAACCCTCTCAAGATTGAATTTTTTACTCAACAAGAACTTGTGCTCATTGAGTCAGCCCTCACTTCTTCCAAGTGATCCTTATACATTGCAGAGGACTCCTCAAATGATGACATAAGCTTTCAATCTAAACCTATAACCTCTGAAACCAAAGCACCTAGGACAAGCTCTATAATAGATCCATGTTATATTCATAATAAATTACGGAAACATACACATAATTATAGGTATAAGGAATGTGCTTCTCTTATCGACATCAATATGTTCAAGATCTCTAAAGTTCTTAGAATGTGAACAAGGTAGGTATTCTAGTACCATTTTGAACCCCATTCACCTGAATACTTAGAAGTAGGTCTATTTTAGTACTTACATATAAGAAAACCAACAATTAGTTCATTCTCAATCACAAATACAACATATGCAAGTCAATTACCCTAATATTCAATATACAAAATTTTAGACCCAAAGGATCAAAACAAGTTACTTTTAATATTAATGATGTAGACTATGAAGAAAAGTATAATACAATTCAGAAAATTAGTGGGCTTATAAGTACATAGAAGCTATACAAAGCATTGTTTTTGGCTTTACACCAAATAGGAAAGAAGTTAACTGATGCACCAAATAGGAAAGAAGTTAACTGATGCACCAAATAGGAATGCCAGTGGGTCCTCCCCAAAGCAGGCTCATGCCCTTTATGCCCTGATAAACCCACATTCAAAGAGTCCGTAGGCTCTGGAAATGTCATTTGGAAGCAAGAGGTAAAGACTTAACTACAAGAATTCACCAAAGAGAAAACAATGCATCAACCAAAATATAGACTACTGATACAACCTACAATGAAGTGGAAAATGGAGAAAGAATGATGGGGAGAAGAGATTGGAATGGAGTCCCAAGAACAAGGTGGTGTACAGCCCCTTGTGTACTTATGGTTAATGTGACAGAGTAGATCTCATTCCAAATCCAGCCTCAAGAAATCCACATCTAGTGACTTTGCATTAATACACTTGGCCAATCCATCCACTTGAAGTAACAAGAATGCTTCCACCAAAGAGTCACCACCATTCTGAGGAAAATGAGAAAGGAAGTAGGAAGCGAGAAAGGACCTTAGTTAGAGGGAACATGTATGTTTAGTTCCATAACTAGTGCTTGTAGCCTAGATTATTATTTTTTCTAAGGGGTGTGCTTTGAATTTTCACTATTTTTTTTTTTTTTTGCATGAGAACCACACCATGCAAAGACTTATTTTTATTNACTTATTAGGTGACGAATCTAACAAAACAAAAACAAAAACAAAAAATAAAACACATAGTCACACAAATAAATAAGAAAGTATAAACGATGGTGCAAAACAAAAACAAGAAAAATTAAAGAAATTTGTAAAACAAAAATGTGTAAAACCAAAACTTAAAAAGGAACTGAGGGCCTCGAATGGTTAGCAAAGGTGGCCATCTCCCCCATGACTAAGTTGGAAGGAGGAGATCTGAAATAGTGAGTAGGGTCTTCCCCTCTCAAAGGTATTATGTGCACTAGCCCCTGAAGGAAAGGTTACATGAATAATGTAAGATCCTTCCCACAGTGTGTGAAATTTTGTGCATTGTGGCACATGTGTGGGGTTCCAGTAGAGAACCTTATCTCCTGGTTGATACTTAACCTTTCGAATCTTCAAGTCATGACGTTGCTTGTTATATGCCTTGTGCAACTCATTTGATGATAGGGCAGCTAATCGATTTTCATCTAGCACGTTTAAAGTTGCCAACCTTTGTTTCTATGCTAGATCAAGGTCAAGGTGGAGGTCACAAGCTGTTGATAGTGTACGGAGCTCGATTTGAATCAGAAGCATTGGAAGCTTTCTGTACACTAACTCATAGGGAGAGTAGCCTATAGGGAGTTTCCAGGTGAAGCGGTATGCCCAAATAGCATCATTCATTTTAGTGCTCCAATCTCACCTATACTTGCTAATTGTCCTAGTCAATATTTTAGTGATCTCCCTATTTTTGACCTCAGCTTGTCCGTTAGCTTGGGGGTGATAAGGTGTAGTTAATTTATGTTCAACCCCTAAGCGTTGCATTAACTTTCAAAAAGTTGCACCTATGAAGTGTGTTCCATTATCCGAAATAAGTGCACATGGCACACCAAACCTATTTACAATTTCTTATTGCACAAATCATGCAACTATAGATGATGAGCAGTCTTTAACAGCGACTGCTTTTGCCCATTTTATCAAATAGTCTATGGCAACTACAATGTAAGCTTTTCCATTGGACATTGGTGTAATGGGCCCCATAAAGTCTATTCCCCAAATGTCGAAGGGTTCTAATGGTTGAATCCATTGTTGCAGACCCTCCATTTTAGCAGTCATTCCCCCATCACATTGATAGCACTCACAAGATCAGACAAATTGATGGGCATCCTGAAATAATGCTGGCCAGTAATATCCTGCAAGCAAGATCTTAATAGTCGTTCGTCTCCCTGCATAGTGACCCCCACAAGAGCCCTCATGAGCATCTTGGAGAACTCTCAATTGGTCTACATCGGGCACACACCATCCAACCAAGCCATCAAGACACACTTTGTAAAGTTATCCATTGATCTCCATGAAGTACTTGACTTTGTGAAGAAACTATTGTTTCTTCCTAAGGTCTAGCTCCTGTGGTGTTTGTTGAGTAAGGAGATAGGTGAGAATGCTACTATACCAGTTTGTCTCCATGGGTAGTTGGTTATTCACTACATTGGCAAAGAGGGCTTCATCAGGAAAATGATTAGACATTACATATTCATCCTCTTTGTTGTCCTAGTGAAACCGAGATAAATGATCTGCATCTACATTCTCGGTGCCTTTTCAATCGATCATCATTAGATCGAACTCCTGTAGGATTACTAGCCATCGTATAATACGAGGGCTAACCATTGGCTTGTTCATGAGAAACTGGATTGCACTATGATCCATGTGGATGAACACTTTGTAACCTAACACATAGTGCCTAAATTTATCCAATGCAAAAACTATAGCCATTAATTCTTTCCCTGTAGTTGTGTAGTTAAGTTGTGCATAGGGGATACTCCTACTTGCACAGTGGATGTAGTACGGGCATTTTTGGTCATCTAACTATGTAAGTACGACTCCTAAGGCATAATTAGATGCGTCAGTCATGATGTTGAATAGTTTGGACCAGTCAAGAGCTTGTAGAATGGGAGTTTCTACTAGCTTTTATTTCAGGGTTTGGAATGCTTGTTCACATTCCCTGGTCCACTCAAAAGGTACATCCTTCTTTGTTAGCTCTACCAATAGTTTGGTAATCTTGGAGAAGTTCTCAATGAATCTCCTATAGTAGCCAGTGTATCCAAGGAATGACCGAATGTCTTTGACAATTTTTGGTTGACAGGTGATTCCTTGGATGACCCTAATTTTATCTAGGTCTACCTCTATTCCTGCATGTGAAACCTTATGCCCAAGTACTATGCCTTCTTGGACCATTAAAAGGCTTTTCTTCCAATTGAGCCTTAGATTGGTTTCTATGCATCTTTTCAGCACTTGCTCTAATCGGTCCAAGGCTTGATCCAAACTTGTTCCATAGGTGGAGAAGTCATCCATAAGGACTTCCACTCTATTCCCTATCTGTTGTTGGAATATGCTTAGAACTAGGCGTTGAAACGTGGCAAGAGCATTACACAAGGCACATGGCATTTGTTAAAACATAAACATTTCCCAAGGACTGATGAACGTTGTCTTGGCTTGGTCTTCTGGCGCTATCTATATTTGGTTGTATCCGCTATAGCCATCCAGAAAACTGTAATAGCAATGCCCTGCTATGGTGTCTAAGACTTGGTCAA
>MNCI01031492.1:22150-44964 GCA_015680685.1 Gnetum montanum
TTTTAATTCTAGGGGCTCTTATTTGAAATTTTCAGGAATTTCCAACTTCCCCCAATTGATGTTTTCAAGGTTAAGGCTTGGAAGTTGGAAGCGGACTTGCTCTAGTGTGTCTATGCTTTCGATGTAAGCACAAGTTATTTCCTCAGTTAGTTCCATGCACATGAGTGAGTTGCTCTCTTGATCAGCTATCAGCCACTAGGTGTCTTCTTGTCATGTGGCTGCCGCATATAGGCACTTTTGTATGTTAATGTCTTGTGCACACGGTTTGCATGTAGGCAATGCTAAACTTTGCACAACCCATGATCTCTGCACGCAATTGCACCCTGTATCACTGTATGCAATGGATGGAACCTTCTCCTTCTCGATCTTTCCAACAGTGTTCTCCTTAGATATTTCCAAGGAAAGATCGCAGATTCCTAGGTGTGCATCTATAGTACTTAGCCATGCCCTTCCCATTATTATTGGGAAGTCCCCTTTACCGTTATTCACTTGTATCACTAGGAAATCAGCTAGGTACGACCACCCATACACAGTGATGACGATGTCCTCCACCAATCCCAAGGGAATAGTGATGGACTAGTTGGCCAGCTCTAGGCAAATATTGCTCTTCTTCAATTGAGGCAGGTTCCAGGCTTTGTACATTTCTTATGATATTAAGTTGACTCCAAAACTTGAATCCAAAAGAGCTTTGCATGGCTCATTCCCAGTGATTTGGAGACAGATTAGAGGGCTTCCAGGATCAAAGAATTTCCTAGGAGGGTGGCTAGCCTTGATCCAGTTAGTAATGACATGTGTTAACATGACTGTATGTGTTGAGCTCGGTGTTTGGTTCGAAGGGAGCTCTAAAGCTTCATTTGATGGGGAGGCATTCAGAGGTTTAATCGCTTGTGGTTGTAAGGGCTTGGTTGGACTATTGGTTTTGAAGAAAGGTCTTTTCTTCATACGGTTGTCAGAACCAATAGTGGGTTGAGGATTTACAACCCTTGTGGCATTGCGTTGTTGTGGTTGAGTAAGGAGTTCCCCTTGCATTACTAGAGCAGGTGGTAATGGAGCTATTGGTGTGAGAGCTGAGGATGGATTTGAAGGATGGTATATTTGTGGGTTATCTCTCCTATGAGAAGGAGTTCTATAATACTCACGGGCTTGGTAGTGATGTTGTGGTGTAACGTGACCAACAGAGTCACGTGGAGAGATTGGATGCTACACGTAGTAGCCATATAGGTCAGGTTGCCAGTATGGGTATTGTTGCCTTGGTGGTGGCATCCCCCATAACTGTGGGTATTGCCAATGTTGATGGTGCTCAACGGGTTGTGGTGGAGTTCCACTTGGATAATATGTTGAAGGTTGGTGGAACTACCTTGGGTTACCTTGGGGATAAGGTAACCATTGGGGTGTTTGCCGTTTATTTAGTCGTGGGTTGAGTGCATACATCCCAGACTCTTGTAGATGTGAGATCACTAGGAAACATTCCTTAGGATGGCCATATTGGCATATCTTGCATCCACTATCATTGTCCATGTCTGAATCCACAACCTCTTCTATGATGGCCATTTTGCCCTTCCCCTTGTTATGTGCATTCTCCACTTCTCTCTTTTTCTTTTTGTCATGATCACTACCTCACTCTCTAAACTCCTCTACAATTTTAAGAATAGTTTCAAACCTACTATATAGGGAGTCCCACATTTGGTCTACCTTTGCCGATACTTCTAATGTTAATTTTTGGAGAGGCAAAGTTTTCCTATTCACCATCTCTTTGAGTGGTAACTCTTCTTCCTCCTCACAAAATCTCACTCCCCTTTTTCAGAGGGAAGGATCTCAGTTGTATTCTTCCTCACTTTCTCTCTTTCGTAGCTCACCTTCTTCATTGGCAACTTGCTCTAGCAATCTATGAATTTGATGAGACCTAAGTTCTGATAACCTTCCTTGGGCATACGTCCCAAGGGTTCTTCTTGTTTCATGCCTAACTCCATCCATGAGATGGCATTGTTGAATCCTGCTACAAATAACCATGGCCAGGGCAATGATGTAACAGTGCATAATAGCGGCCCATGGTAGCATCCAAGGGTTCATGATTTCCTTGCTTCCATCCTTGGATTTGCTTCCACAAGTTAGACACTCAGGAGTACATTTGGTACTTATCATTGAACAGTTCTAACATTGTACTCTACCTCCGAATGGATTCCGGTTCTAAGGATCAGTACCAGCTTTCAGCTTCTTTCAGTAGTGTCCTTGGGAACAACTTAAATTTTTTTGCATTCATTTTCTATGTTTTGCAAGGCACATGCATCATGGAATGCTTGTAAATGATTTTGAGGATCATCGTTGTATCCCCCTTCAAATCGTAGGATGTTGTTAATGTCTAACCTCTTGATCCTACTATCCTTTTGGTGCCTTGTTGGAACTCTTACGGCCTCTATTATATCTAGCATGCTTCTAGTTGCGAGTAGGTGTTCTTCATAATCATCTCATTCATAGCATCTATGGTGTCTACGTAGTTTCCTACTCTCCCTTCTTCTATGCCTTGATTCTATAGAGTGCCCTCGTCCTCGTTCTAGACTATCTCATCAATGACTTTCACTTCGTTTTCCCTTATCCTCATGATTGGTTTCCCTATGACTACGTCCGAACACTAAAGGAGAGGGTGAAGATGACAATGAAGGTGAAGAAGAAGGAGAACCATAGCCATGATGGTATTTTCTACCTTCTCTTCAGTGGTCTTGACCTTGATTGTGATCACGATCAGAATGTCCACCCTTATCGTGTGTTCGTGTTCCTTCATTGAACACTTCGTGTTCATGGGTATCAGAACCGGGGTTGTGAATAGTAGAGTGGAGGTTCTAATACACCATCCCCTGACCAATGTTAGGATGAGGAACATCGTTTCGTGGGGAACCTGTTGAGGCAAGTTCACTATCCTCAATTTCACTCAAAACCTGTGGAGCATCATGCGGCCATTTACCCTTCAAAGATGTATGGTATCTCTCCTGTTGCAAGTCCCTTTGACGTTGCGCTTCTGTGGGATGATAGTCTCTTGAGTTATGATCACATGCAACATATTCTGCATATAAAAGTAGCATGCCTATTCGTGTGAGAGCATGAAGAAGCATGTTGGAAACTGATCAGTCTGGAGGCAACACTATGTTACCCTCCAAGTCTCTCCAACGTAGTTGTTCATCTTGGTAGAGAATAAAGGTGAAATTGGACACATACTCATTGGGATGAGTATATACCACACGAAACTGTTGAGGAACTGGCAGATCATGGTTATGTGTATTATGCCGCCGACTGCCTCTTACATTAGTCCTAGGCAATGAAGTGCTCTTATGCAAAGAAGAAGACATCTTGTCTTGTTCAATGTGCAATGTATTATCGTCTCATATTTTTTTGATTAACCCTAAGGGTTCGTTCTAACGTTCCAATGATATGAATGATTTCCTATGTTCTACGCAATGCACAAACAACTATGTCCCTAACAACGGCAACAATGATGAGTGGCAAGGTACCCCTACACTCAACCATACGAATACGAGCGTTTCACACACGATCTGATCGAACTCCAAGGACCAAGTGCTTATGCACCTTAATGGAACACTCAGGTTAATCAATCATTGTCTTCCCAAACTTACTTGTATTGTCATGGTTGTATGGTTAAGTAAGCTTGAGGTATATGATTTTTATAGCTTTTGTATTTTTTATGTCTTCTGCTAGTAAAGGAGAGGGAGAGAGAACTAAGTGGCTAACTTACATTAACTATTCATTAAATAGTTTCTAAATGTTCCTAACAATAGTATTCGTTCCACTTGTCGTACACATCCTGAACCAGTGCAACGCTGCTGGGATTACCAAACGCTAATCGTTACTGGGTTACCAAGCGCTACACGCATGCTCGAAGTGGTCGTACTAAGTGTATTTAATTAAGTGGGTTGAAGGTTGAGAGAGATATTAATTAACTAGGAAAGCATTAAATTATAATTAATTACTAATTAGCTTAATTTGTATGCTGCAAGGTTTATCATAAAGTTCATCTTTTTTTCCATACACAAAATTGTGCTCAGGTACAAATTGCTCGAATAAAGATCTGTTCACTCTATGACTCCTACTGCGAGCACACAAAAATAATTCTAACTCTAGAATGATAAAACTGCAAGAGTCTGGCTAAGGGTCTAAGTCTAATGTATGGGAACCATGGGTGCTGCCTCTTATTTATAGAAGATGAGGCAGAGCGCGATATCGCGTATGCGATATCGCGTGGTGGATGTGATATCGCGCACACGATACCGTGGTTCATCACCATACAACTAATTAATGTTAAATAAGAATTATTAGACTCTTTAAACAAAGAATTTGTTGATGCCTTCATAAAAGAAGTTATGGGCATTAAAATAGAATTAACAAACTTTGCTCAAGAGAGATTTTCGAATGCTCACTTAGAAGATATGTCTAAACTTGATGAATACCTTCATCATATGACTTTATGGGATTATACAGCTAGGTTACTACATGATAATTCTACTAAAGCTATATTTTTATTATCTTTTCTTGATTACATTAAAGATCAATATAAGGTAGAGGTTGACAGTAGAAAAAAAGATATAGGAGCCATGTGTTTTGTGGAAATTTTTCAATTTATTAAGGAAGTTCATTACCTCATGTGCTTAGAAATTAGAGCCCAAAAGGATATCTATAGGCATAGAAAGTAATTTGGACATTTCTTTTATTATGAATAATTTCCCTAAATGTTATGGCTGGGATTACCCTCAAGATCTCAAGATCGAAAATAGCCTTAGAAAATCTAGTACCAAATCCTAGAAAAATTTTAAAAATCACAAGTATTAAGAATCATACTTCTCAAAACATAAAAAAATCCAACAATAAATTCAAAAATAAAAAGAGGTATTTTAGGCACAAAGACACAAAAAAACACAAAAAAAACATTAAATGCTTTATTTGTTATGAAAATCACTATGCACATAATTATCCTAATAAAGATAGATATAACATGAAATTTAATTTTATTACTAATCTTGATATTGATGAAAGTTGGTACGATTTTAGAGAAGACTTTGATTATAAGTTGACTAATGTAGAATTTTCATACGAAGAACAACCACCATCTAAAAATCCTAAATCTAAACACAAAATACAACAATCAGGTACATAATCTAATCAAACCTTATGCTATAGTATGGTTAGAATAAATATAGCAAGTATTCACAAAGAATTCGAATAGGTAACTACAAGATTAAAATAGCTTAAAAATAGTACAAGGAAACACTTGTTTCTGAAATCAACAAAAAGGTATCAATACTAAAAAGATTTAATCAACAAAATGACCTTCTAGATCAACTAAGACATAGGCTTGTAATTGAGATAATTTATGAAGAATCCACCTTCCAACAATCTAAACAAGAGTTACAATCAAACCCTGAGTATAAATGGCATATAACTTGTGACTTATTTATTGGATCTACCTCAAAACAACTCTTACAACCTAGGCTTAAGACAATTGATCAATCCAAGATCATTCTTAGACAAGTAAGGATCTACCCACCTAAAGGAATTCTTTCAAGAGCCAATGATGAACTCCAACGATTAGAAGAAGAAGAAGAATATCAAAAGAATGAATATGAAAAAGAAATCAACAAATCCATACCACAATAAGATGAGGATTTACCTTATACAATCGTTATGCATAAAATAATAATCTTACCTATATGCACATTGAGAATCAAGATTCCTCATTTTAAACCATATGACATTGATGTTTTACTTGACTCAAGTGTAGAAACTTGTCTAGCCAAGTTTTTAATGATTTTAGAAGACCTATGGATTTCTAATAGATCCCTATCTTTACAATTTAATAACAATAAGCAAAGATCTAAATACCATGCCAACATTCCCTTTTTAATAACAAATAGTAATGTTGAAATTAAAGTTTTACACTATGAATTATTTGAATATGACATGTTAGTAGAACTTTCAATTCAAGTTTATTAGGTCTACACTCTATTAGTATTAATCATATGTTCTTAAATAATGTTTCATTTGATGGAAATTTTTCTTACACCTCTTATTTTAAGAGATCACNCACAAAGATAGGTATAAAATTGCTTTCATATTACTACATGGTTTATTTGAATGAATAGTTTTTCCCTTTGGTCTTAAAATTTCTTCTTTAATCTTTCAACAAACCATGGATAAATTTTTTAGTGCATGCTTTATTTTTATTGTATATATTGATGATATATTGATATTCAGTAAAATCACAAAACAACATCTCCAACACTTGCAATAGTTTTATGTCATCTCTTCAAATGGAATAGTATTATCTTCACCAAAGATGATACTTGCAGTCCCATAAGTTCTATTTCTTAGAATTCAAATTCTGAATGGTAATATTCTCATGCAGCAACATGTACTAAGCAATCTCAAGAACTTCCCATTTGAAATAATAGAGAAAACAAAAATTCAAAGGTTTCACATGAGTCTTACACAATCTCAACCTTCAACGAAGGCAACACCAAAGAAAATCACAATAAATCTTACACATACTAATTCTCTTTCTTTCTTAGAGAATAAAAAGATAGGAAAACCAAAGCAAATGGCTTCAATAACAACTCGTAAATGCACTCTTAATGTTATGAGATAGAACTCAAAAGAAAATTCCATTAAGAGAAAACTTAAGCCAAAACCAAAAAGCTTTATTGATATTAGAAGAAAATGAAGCTTACAAGGACTCAAGGATGCTTCAAAGTGAGCAAAAGCTTTAACTCTGGATGCTTCATGAGGTTACCTCTTGAGGTGCTTAAATAAGAAATAAGAGCCAATGGATGACCTACAACTCAAAAGAGAGTGTCAGTTGATGGAATAAACAAGTTTACATTCCAACTAGATACGTAAGAGATAGCACACTCTTAAAGAACTACATTAAAATGTACTGTAGATTCTTCTTGCTAGAAACATAAGAGAGAAATCTAATCTTCATCTGAATCATCATGATTTTCCAATCATATATGATTGAAGATTGAAGACTCCAAATCATTTGCATCATGCCAGAGAGTGAGTGGAATTGGATGCGTAATGTATAGTCCATTGTCTATGACAAAATTATATAATAGATAGAATCTTAGGCTAATAGGATTATCAATATTATTAGTCTAGTAGTGTTGGACAAGATCACACTTATTTATATTATAAATATCATTATAATATTCATAAACATATGGTAAATAATTTGATCTTCTACATGTGATATACATAAAAAGATGCCAAAATAATGGCTCACCATGTTATCATTTATAGGCTTCCTTTGTCAATATATTGGTGTTAAAATTATAGTCATTATGATTATTATTTCTATTCATCAAGTTAGAAAAACTCCTTTGAAGAAAATGGAATGGACTATGCCCATAAGAGTCCTACAAATCCCAAAATTCCTAGGTTGGTCCATTCCATACATCTAAAGTGATTTGGAAAACATGGTATTTATTATGAAAATTCTATAGTGGCCAAGTTCTCCAATCAAGCTTAGTTTTTGGTCTAATATTTAGATCAAATAATTTAATTGCATTTAGCTAATGTAGAAAGAATAACAAATTATCTTATCAAAGATCTTGATGAAAACCTAAATTCACTTGGTGTTGATTACAATGTCAAAAACTTTATTACAAAGGGATTTTGCTTTTAGTTTTTCAAAAGCCTTTATAGTTCTTTTTGAAATATATGACAATCGATATGAACAAAAGGATGTTGCCATAGTTAATGATACATAAGTGATAAAATTCTTGATGAGAATAAAGGAAACTTCATTTAGGCCAAAAACATATGATCCAAATAATCCTATAGATGACTACCTTTATAGGAAGTTGCTACCATCTATTGTAAATCCCATTAGTAAGCAATTCACTATTAAGGAACTATTAAGTTCCAATGAATAACTTGTAAACATTATTTAATGTTTTTATTTTGAATTAAGATAGAAAATGAATTACCTTCTTGGCAAGTTATTCATGATCTAATTCTTAATATCATTTATAACCAATTTACCATTGTGAATATTTTAGCATTCAATAAATATCTTTATAATCATATTGAATATCTTTATATATATGTTCAATATCTTTTAAGTGAGTTAAATTATTAAATTAATTGGTCTCTTAAAAAATTGTGCATAAGCACAACATAATCCTTGTTTCAGTGCAAAATTATTCGATACTAAGGTACTCAATAATTAAAGCATAATAGAAGAATTGATAATTAACTATAAGATTTTGTTAACCAATTTAAGCTAGAAAGGTAAATGAGGTTCATTATATCATAATATAAAATACCAACCATAAGATTGTGAAATACTAATTTTTACAATAATGTAGCAATGTCAGTTATATAATGAATTTAATAGGATAAGTTTTGCTATGATTCAGGAGTTTGGAATGAAAATAATCCAAATATAACAAAAACCTCCCTAAATGGTATATCATCTAGTAAATTTGTCATTTCCATAAATATTTTCAATGAAAAAATTTATCAATGAGGCATTTCTCAGCTACTTAGAGCATGTGGCTTATAACCTTTAAGTCATGTTTGATTCTAAGCGTTATGTTTGTTGTGTTCTACATTAGTTCTACAAAAGTATTAAGTTGACTATATGTTGTGTTAACCTATTATTAATGTTCTTAATTTAGAAATTCCAAGTTATGGGGTTGATTCTGGTAGGTAATGCTAAGTTATAAATCTTTGATTTTATTATATGTTTTGAGGGTTAGATATTGTTTTAAAACATTTCAAGTTTTGATAGTCATTTCTCTGCCTACCCCTTGCAACTATATGTCATGGGGTACATATAGACATTTAGAATATTTTCAACATTTAGAAGAAGAATTTTTTAATCATATTAAAATTTGGTTTTTATTTTTAGACATCCTCTCTTAGAAATTCTATATTTCATTATTTTTTAAAATAAATTTTCTATCTATCTACAGTTTCATTATCTTTTGCTAAAATTATTTCATATGTTTTTTTAATACATTTGGCATGATTAATGCCTTTACATTGTTTTCTTTTTAATTTTTGCAAGTTTGTATGTAGATTTTTCTTCTTCTTTATTCTTACCTTCCTATGAAAATCAGTCAAAGCCTTATGTTTGTTTTTTTACTATTGCTAATTTTCCCTTCTTTATCATTTTTATATATTTTCCTATATTCTTAGCTTTTTCTTTCTTGTCATTTCTTAAAAGACTTTTTCTTCTTTTGAATACCATGTTATATTTCATCATTCTACCATCATCTCTTCTTTGGGATATATTTTTTCCTTTTTGTTTCATCTGAAATGACCTTTGTTGTTTTTTAAATGCGCATTTCTATTTGGCCATTAATGAAACATGTTTTTTTGGCTGTGACATCGCATACGTGACGTTAGGGCTTGGCTGCAACATCACGTGTCTGACATCAGGGCATATATCTTGGCCTATAAATATAGCACCTGGGTTCCAATTTTTGCATAGTTTGGTTTTCAATTTTCAAGCAAGGTAGTGAAGCTCTTGCCATTTCTTTTCCTCAAAGTTAGAATATTTTTTGAGTGCCCACAGAAGAAGTCTAAAGTATGTACAGTTCTTTGTTCAAGCACTGATGTACCTAAGTGCAGCAATGTGATAGGAATAAAAAGAACTCTTTTGACAACCCTTACAGCACTAAGAATAGCTTAATATTTTCTTTATTGCACTTTTTTTTATTTCTCTTTACTTTAATGTATTTGAATTAAACAATTTATTTCTAGTTGATTAATGAACATGAACATGACCACTTCGAGCATTCATATAGTACTTGGTAACCCAGCAACGCTTAATGTTTGATAGCCTAGCAATGTTATATATGTTCAAGATGTGTTCAGGAAAGTGGGACAGTTACTTATTAATGAGCGGCAAGGTACCCCTATGATCAACCATATGAATAAGAGCATGTACGCGCGATCCGTTGAACTCTGTAGATGAACTAGTTATGGCACCTAGACAATTATATGTTGATCACAGTTCACTGTCTTCCCACCTGGACTAGTATTTGGTTTGTCACATATGGGCTAGTCCAATGTGAGGTGTATGATGTGATTTCTAATACTCTGCTTACCCCTAAAGGTAATGAGAAATAACTTTAGTAAACTAATAGACAATGGAAAATAAAATCTAAGCTAGCCTAAGTGCGATGAGCATCCATCCTTAATCATCTGTATGCATCTTGGACTTTGTGTATTACATATGGGATCACCAAGCACACATCACTCGAAGTAGTACTTAATACGCTACTGGGTTACCATGTAGGGACACTTAAATGTTCATGATTAATACATACTCATTTTGCATTATCAATAGAAATAGTAAATGATAATAAAGAAATATTGACTAAGAAAGTAATAAATAATAACAAAGAATTAAACAATTAAAATCTAAGTGAATGCTACAATGATGTAGTAATCATGATCTTTATTGCCAATCGTGTGTGTTTTCAAGTACGTCACACTCAAAAAAATGTTCGATACATTTACAAGCATCACACTATGGGCACGCACTTGGGAAAAGAACTGGAAACTAACTGAATACGAACTAAAAACTAACAAACAGACTCAACCCAAAGACTTACTAGAAAGAGAGTCCTCCCCGTGCGCCTGAGTGCTATATTTATAGGCTAACATAGGAATCATGATCTCATGTATACAATATCGTATCCAGGTTGTGATATCACGTACCCAATATCATGTACTCAATATCACGTACCCGATATCGAGACCTAGCAAACCGCAATTCATCATACTACCACAATTGAGTAAAAATTCATCCCTAAGTCAAACAAAGTGAGGAAGAAGTTCATTTGATTAAAAACAATGGATAGGTATAGGATTATTGAATGACCATGGACTATTTCATGCCACAGTGTGGGATTAAAGAAAATTTGGACATAGACACAAAATACAAAACTTGTGGAACTCATGTGGTTTCTAGTGGTGGTGGCTTCTCCATGGGTGTTTTTCCTTTATCCTACACTCCAGGCTTCTAAAATTGAAACCTTTGAAGAAGAACCTAAAGTTTCTCCTCTTCTATCTAAGGATCATGAGTCATCCATGCTAATGTTCCAATGTTTGATGGAGTCGACACTTCCCACAGACATGGCAACTATGGGAACACTTGATTGGCCTTGACATACCGTGCCACAAATAGCCATTTTTTCTCTTCATAGGCTCTAGCCCTAACCTCTCCACCTTTTGCTTGGTCAAATTGTGTAGTGATAGGAGTTTCCTAATGGATGCTAAATGATTATGCCTCCTGCTCTGCATACTCCTCTTGGGCATTTAGTTGCACCTTGAGAAGGTCCTCCTTACTGTCCTCTTTTAGGGGTCATCTATAATCACACAAAAACTAATTATTAGTAAGGTTGTTTAAAGAAATTTGGTTATCTTATACCTTACTCATTACCTTTAATAAATGCTTAATTCATTGCTTAGTGTGATTCTAGAGTTAGAAATTTTTCAAGGAAGTTGTTCTAAAAGTTTAATGTAGAACCTGATCTGTTTAGGTAACACATAAAAGGACATGTAATGGTTCTAAGGAACGTTTGATAAAATGATAACAAAGAAGAGAATAGATTTGGCAAGGGAGTGCTCAAAGGGTATAAAATGATGTGGTGGTATGCAACAAGTACAAATTACAAAAGTCATGCAAGTGGGTCCTCCCCAAAGCAAGATCCAACCTATAATGCCCTCATGTAACCACACCTTAAAATGTCCATAGGCACTAGAAGGGTTAACTGTAACCTACACTTGTGCAACAAAACACACACATGTTAAGCACCACGGTTATGAAGTATGAATTCTATGCCACATAAGACACAAGTTAGAAGTACTTGGACCATGCGATGATTCAAATTACAAAAGGGATTGTAGAGATCGGGAAGTGAGGTAACTTACCCTAGACACAATGAATCATAAGTGTTGTGTGTGATTAAAGTACCATTAGCTTTTCGCTTCAAGATCAAAACCAAGTCCATACCTCTGATTAGTGACATCACATTATTTTATCCCAATGATAGACAACCATAAGAGCATCATGATAGCAAGGTGTATGATCACTTAGTGTTTTGTGCAAGGGAGGAGTAATTCAAATTTGTCTGCAGCACATTTTTCTTGGTCTTTTATTTTCTACTTCATTTCTTATTTTTCCCCTTGCTTTTCTTTTTCTCTCTTTTTTTTCTTCTAGCCACTTTTTGTACTTTCTCTTTACCAAAAGTGATTCGGAGAAGCCACCAACCTTTAGGCATGGGTGCATGTCTTTCTAGTGGGACACCCCAAAACAGCATTGAGTTCCTTTATTGAGTGCCTTATCACAACTCTTACTCCCATTTTTTGTTAGATCTACAAGGATCTTAGCACAACCAAGTTGCATGATAGCCCCTTGATGTCACACCCTTTCCATTCCCTCTTAGTTCGTCACTCTTTGCTCTAGGCATAATGAGTACAAAGTTACTTTAAGTTTTAATGAAAACAAGAATATCATCATACCCAAAGTAGAACCTCTTATTAATAGAATGGGTGGGTGGATGTTGTGGGCTCACTATCCAAATAATTAGTCCCTTATGACTCAATAACACAGAATAACACCTCAACCAACAGGTCACATAAGTATTTTTATTCACAAATGAGATCACCCTCAAAAAGATAAAACGATAAATTGAAAGATGAAAATTAGAAAATGAAAAATTGGAAAATAAAAAAAATTGTAAAACTAGAGAAAAGGAAAAATGTTTACTAATTTTGTTTGTTAGAATGGAGGGTATCCCCCATGACTAAACCTTTGATCATGGTGAGAATTAATAAATGAAAAATTAGGATCCATGCATGTTGAAAATATTGGGGTTCAGTCATATCCAAACCACTAGGTGTCTTTTGATGTGGTGGCAAGAATATACCCAAATTGAGGTTCACACACTTGATTAAAGTAGGCATAGTGGGGTAGATTATAAGATGTGGTCATGTGATAAGAAGCTACCCACTATGGCACCCATGACCATAAGATGGTATGCAAGGATCGATATGTCTCGTCACATTGTTAGATTTGTTAGGCGCCATGGTTGTTGGAGTATTAATTAGTGGCCTGGATAAGGTGACAAGAAGTGTTAAGTTTGAAGAGGAAGATGCATACAGTGTTGGTCTTGTGTTAAGTTGGAGGATGCAGTAGTTTCAGAACCATGCTGTCTCTTTCTATGGCCATGCCTAAAGAAAGGATGCCTCCAACATTATGGAGGACTCTCACTGTTGTTGATAGTAGCAGCACAAGTAACATTCGTTGGTTGATGCTATGGTACAAAACCTTCTGATATAATTGGTGGCAATGTAGGAGGGTGTACTGACCTAAATCATCAATGCAAGGCTGGAAGAGAAAAACAAACACTGAAAGATCGTCAGGCAGACATAGCTAACCCTACCTTCATGTGAGGGCAAGCTAGAAAAAGAAATGAAGGCAGAGTGCCTTGGATGGTCTGCATGCAAATCAACCAAGGACTTTCCCGAGCATAAACTATGGCTTCCGCTGGGTTATCGTAAACTGACAAACGTTCGAAATGTAAACAACGGCGCATGAAATTTAAACACAATGTATGTAGAAATGTATTTTAAACAGAACATAAATAGAGAAAACAATGTAAATGGCAAGCAATAATGAACTGTATTGTATTGCATAGAAAAGATGTGCACTGGTTAAAGCATAGCTGCACATGTGGACGGTAGGTCAAGCACCAAGCCCCAGGTGATGTGATGTGATGTGATGTGCTTTCAAAAGTGCTTGGATGCTAGAAGTTAGAGTGTGCCGAGCGCCCAAGGATTGTTGGTCTGAGTTTCTTAAGCTATTTAACTCAAAAATTTCCCACCCTGGTTTATGTGAATTAATAGGGTATTTATAGGGCTAGTCCGGGCTCAATTGCAAAATTCAAGAATGGAATCAATGATTGAGGGATGAGAAGAAAGTAGATCTTGTGACACGTGTCCGATGGACAGTTGTGCATGAGTTGGATGTATGTCAGTAAGCTACGTTCTTGACCAAGTACATTGCATTTTACAACTCGTGGGTTACTCAAGCCCATGGGAGTACATACAATTTAGATTGTGAGGGCTCGACTTGCCCACAAATGAAGAAAATTTACAAAGAAAATCAAAGGGATTGACTCCAACTCGCTTGAAACTTCTTGGTCCCTGAATCGACTACTGTAGGATGTCGATTTGAGAGGTTCCGTGGCTATTTGAGGTGTTTCTATTTTGCCAGAGCCTTCAGCGTGAGTGGATGTGCCTCCAACTTGAGCTGAGTTGAGCTTCAACGTGAGTTCATTTGTGTTGACACTGCACTCATGCCCAGTGTGACCTCCAGCGTGAGTCCCAGCATCTGTACGCTGCACTCACACCTAGCATGACCTTCAGCGTGAGTGAGGGAAATGAGACCTTTTGATACCAAATTTGGATTTTGAAATCTAATTCATGAAGTGTGGCTATTGCCTACCTGGTGACCTTGAGGGTGATCTGGAATGTGGAATTTTAAGCTTGAATGTGTCTTATTTTGAATCACTTGGAGTAGGTCACACTGGAGGTCACGTTGCAGCATGACCACAGCGTGACTTGCAGCGTGACCTGCAGAAATTGCAATTTTTGAACATTGAAACTAAATTTTCTTGAGGCTGGAGTTTGAAGTTGGAGATTATCAATGTTGAGCCCAAGGATGGCACTTTGAACTTGATTTTGACGCTATTTGGAGATGTTGACGCTAAAGGTAAGAAAATCGCCTTAGGTAGGCTGGGTGTGAGCTTAATGCCTTAGCCAAATTTTGCCTCCCGGATGCCAAGGAAGGCTTGGGTTGTCCTTGTTTCATAGTGCTGGGCCGAAATTAGTGGTGTTTCATTGGTTCCTCTTTGTTCACATCTGGAGGAATCTAACCTAGAGGTGTTGACAAAGAAGTGAAAAACACGATGAACAACCAGGTACCAAGCATTGTCTGTCAGCCCTTGGCCGGATGTCATCGCACCGTTTTCAAAAGTACATGGGATCGAGGGAACGTGGTTCAAGATGCAAGGGATTGGAACCGGGGGAAGTCAGGAGTTGATCAAGGGTTATGATTGCTATTGGAATTGTGGGAGAGGGATTTCTCTCATGTGAATGAACCATATTCTGGTCCTTATCAATAGCCAGTTTTTGGCAGACTTGGAGCCAAGACATAGGAGGTGCATTCTTTGGAGAAACGGGACTCTTATAGAGTGTTTATGAGGCCCATTGTAAACAGCCAAAGCAACGCAATGATATGCCACATGATCTCTTTGAGACATGAGTGTAGCTATTTTCCAAGAAAATTGCCTTCTCACCTAGGGCTTGTATGAGAATAGCCAATAGTCTTTTGTTTATGATGTAAACAGGGTCATGAAGACCTTTTCTGTGCATTTTTCTCTTTGACCTTTTTGTTCTTTTTCTTTTTGTTTGTTTCTTCTTTTCCTTTGTTTTTTTTCTTTTATCTTTTTTTTTCTTTTATTTTTTCTTTTCTTGGTCTTTTTGAAAGAGCTTACCTTTTGTGCCATGCTTGTGTTTGAGCGTTTGCATTTTTGCATCATGTACTATGTTCTGTGTTTTGCGTCGCGACTACTTGGAGAGTCACAGTATGAAACAATGTATCAAGGGCTTTGAGGTGAGTAGGAGACAATTAATCTAGGGGATGTAATTGAATAGGATAAAGGGGCATGATGGGGAAATGGGGAAATGGGTAATGTATCAGGAGTTGGGAATGTACTTATGAACAGATTGATTAACCCAGTTATGTGCGTTAGAAAGAATGTGATACCTTGTCATCACGATGAAGTGCATCTATGCACAAATGCCTCAAGAGTGTCTTCCTGCAAACACAACTCTAAGAAGACAAGAAAACCACAAATGAAATGGTTAGCTAAGCATCTTAAACAAGGAGATGGAGTCACCACGTGCAATTTTTGAAGCAAGTAGAATTATGAACAACATCAGCTTCATTAGTGTCCATGAGACAAATTATGCAGCAAGTCTTTGTGAAACATGTACAGCCAATTGCAGCAACACATCTTTTCAAGTTTTTTTGCCTGGTCATCGATGATGTCACTAGTTTATAGTCTTAGCAAACTGTTGCCAGTTAGTTTCACGTCATAGCCCCTTGGACGGTGCCAGTTTAGCGTCGTAGCAAATGGTGCATTGCTAGTTTAAAGTCATAGAGGACTATAAAGAGGCAAACCAGTTTATAGTCTTAGTGGACTCTAGATGCTAGTCATGATGTCAGGACTACTCTGTGGTATCAGTTTAAGTCATGATGCCAGGACTATAACATACCTCAAGTTTATCAGACATAGTACCATTTTAGGTACAAGTGATTTGTAGGATTAGCGAACTCGTTCCCATTCATATCAGCAAGTTTGAATGCTTCATTATTTTACACCTTGGTGACTAAGTAAGGTCCTTCCCAGTTGGCTAAGAATTTGTCTGAGTGTTCATGTACAGCTTTAAGGACTAAGTCTCCTTCTTTGATCGGGCGCTTGTACAAGTTATGTTTGTGTTGTTGTCACTGATGTTTCTGGTACCATTCGATTTGATCAACTGTTTGTACACATTCCTCCTCTATCGAATCGAGGTGACCAATGCGCAATTCATTGTTTTAACTTTCATCGAGGAGGCTAGAGAGAGCTATCCACAACGAGGGAACCTGTAATTCTAAAGGTAAAACAGCTTTAGATCCGTATACAACACTATATGGAGTTTTACCTGTAGATGTTCGATGTGTCGTTCTGTATGCCCACAATGCATAGACCAATTGCTCATGCCATTATTTCTTGCTCTGATTTAGCATCTTTTTGAGCACCATGATGACAGTTTTGTTTGTAGCCTCCACTTAACCATTGCTCTATGGGTAGTAAGGTCATGAAAATGCATGTTTAATACCCAGGCTTTCACAAAAGCTTTTAGTATTTGCACTGCTGAACTGTGGCCCATTGTCAGTAACAATGGTCATTGGAATACCAAAACAAGTCACGATATTTTCTATTATGAAAGTGCAAATGTGTTTTCACGTGGTTTTCCTAAGGGGAATAGCTTCTACCCATTTTGTGAAATATTCAGTCACAATGATAATAAAACTATGTCCTACTAAAGATGATGGCATTATCGGTCCAATTAAGTCTAAACCCCATTTTTGGAATGGCCATGTGATTTTTGTTGTATGCAGTTCGTTAGGTGGCACATGTATTAGATTACCATGCTTTTGACAAATGTCACACGTTCTTACCTTGGAGATGCAATCATACTCCATGTGTGGCTAGTAGTAGCCTAAGCACCGAATCTTTGTTGTTATTGCTTTGGGTGCTATATGCCCTCCACAAAGTCCTTCGTGGACTTGTTCTACAATTATTTGACTGTCGATGTTACTAACGCACATTACCAAGATACCTTCATAGGATTTGTAACACAAGGTGTCTCCTATTAATGTGTATTGCTGGGAATGTTTCCGTGCAACGTCCTTTTGAGCATTTGTCAAGTATTGTGGAGGTTCGCCTCTTAGAATGTACTCTTTTATGTCATCGTACCATTCTATTGCATGTGTTGTACTAATGGATGCTACAGGTATTTCGTCATGCGTGTTAATTATAGGTTCAATGCAACTTGTTATAGAGCTTGGCAATACATGGAACATTTCGGGTGTCATGTTTAAGGCTAGTGTGGCAAGTGCATCAACAATTGTGTTTTCTCTTCTAGGGACATGTTGTATATCCACTTCTACTAGTTGCCTCACCAAATGTTTGGTCAAATCACAATACGGTTGCAAATGGAGAGCTTTGCATGTGTAAACCTCAGTGACTTGATTAATGACTAATTGCGAATCCCCTCGAACTACAAGGCATGAGATTCCCGAAGTTAACACTACTTGAAGGCCTCTAAGAAGACCTTCGTATTCTGCCATGTTATTGGTGCAAGGAAAGGTTAAGCAGTAGGCAAAGGATTGAACTTATCCAAAGGGGTATGTTAAAATGGCTGCAACACTTCCTCCTCAAGAGGTTGAGGTTCCATCAAAGTAGAGGATTGCCTCGTAGTTATCAAGTACGGTGTCTACACTATTAACATTCTCATCTGAGAATTTGGGGTTTATTGTCATTTGATCGTGTGTCAGCAAGACGATTAGTTCCGTGACTATTGCTTGACCTTTTGTGGAAGATTGAGCGATGTAGTGCAAGTCAAACTCCGCGATCATTGCTTTCCACCTAGCTAACCTATTCGACTTGTAGATGTTATTAGTGATGGCACGGAGAACATTATCCTTGCAAATGATGTAAACCTGATTATGGAAGAGATAATGCTGTCATTTCTTCAAGGAGAAGATGAGGGCAAGGCATGATTTTTCTATGTCATTGTATCATTTTTCATAGGCGATTAATGCATGGCTCAGGTAAGATACAGGGATTTCGACTTCATCCTTACATTTTTGACAAAGCATTGATGTAATGGAGGAATCGGAAGTTGCAAGGTAGATGTAGAAAGGTTTATCACTTTGTGGAGGATAAACAGTTAGTAGTTGAGCCAACTCTTGTTTTATGTTCTCAAACGCTTCCTAGCATTGTTGAGTCCATTGGAAATGTACATTCTTTCATAATAGATGTTGCATGGGACTCAATTTATCTGTCAGTCTTTCGATAAAGCATCTGATGAATTGTAGTCTCCCTTGGAGGCCATGTAGTTCGGTGAGGCTTTTTGGTGGTTGCATATTGGTTATTGCTTTAACCTTATCGAGGTCTACTTGTATCCCTGTTTCAAAGACTAGGAAACCGAGCATTTTGCCCGTTTTGATGCCAAAAACGCATTTCTTTGGATTAAGTCTAATGTCATATTTGAGATAACGTTTAAGCACTAAGTCCAGATCTTTTGCATGTTGTTCAATTGTTTTAGATTTGACTGTGATATCATCAACATAATCATTAAGCAAATCGAGCATGTAATCACTAAATATGTATGTCATTGCTTGCTGATATGTGGCACCTACATTTTTAAGACTAAATGGCATCATCGTATAATAGAATGTACCCCAAGGTATCATAAAAGTTGTCCTAAGTTGGTGTTCTAGATTGATTCTTATTTGATTATAGCCCGAAAATTCATCCATGAAGGACAATAGTGCATGCCCAGCAGTCGTGTTAATTAGTTGATCAATGCTAGGTAACGGGAAATCATCCTTTATAGTTGCTACATTGAGATCACAGAAGTCGATGCATATGCGTATACTACCATTCTTCTTGGGGACTACAACAATGTTTGATGCCCAATCGGAATAGTCAATGGCTCAAATGAAACTAGCTTGATAGAGCTTTGTGATTTCAACACGGACGGCCAATGCAACCTCAGGTCTAACTTTTCGTGCTTTTGGTTTCACCGGTTTAATTTTTTCATCAAGAATAATGTTGTGTTGGACGATTCGGGGATCTAATCCTCGCATGTCGGTATATGACCATGTGAACATTTTTATGTTATCTTTTAACACCTAGGTGATGTCACCTACGAGTTGTGAGTCTAGTAAGGCACTTAATTTCAATGTTCTGGCTTCGCCATTGATCATGGTAATGGGGATTTCAACCAGAGGATCTTCAGTGATATTATCAACTTCTAGATCTAGAGTTTTAGTCACATTTTTAGGCCAATTTGATGTTTCTTGAGTGGAGGCTATTAGATTGGTATAGGTAGACAGATTCAAATCCAAGGATTCTAGGTTGATTGTCCTTTCTACCTCCCTGTATGGTGCATCGAGAGACAATGTTGAGAGGATATTCTTGGTGGCCATGTGTTTGCTCCTACCAATTTAAAATAGGAGCGGAGTAAGAGACACCCTCTTGGCGAAGGAGTTACCAAACATAAGTGAACTATGTACTAACAAAAATTTGAAGATGTGGTGATAGTCATGGTTGTTCAAGGCCATGGCAGTTTAAGGCCATATCAAGCCATTAATGTTGACTTACACTATTTTTAAATTTTGAATTTTGAATTTTTGAGTGAACAATAAGATCGTGGGGATTTTAAAGTTTTATGAATTTATGCCCTTTTCAAATGTTTATACATGTTTATTTGTTTATCGTTGATTTTTCAGCACTTTCCTCCTCTTTTCATAAGAAATTTTGGGCCCCATTTCGGGGGTCAGAATGACAAGGAAAGCTAGGACAGCACAAGGCAAAGATGGTTTGAACAACATGTAACCAAAGTAAAGAAGAGGAACTAAAATAAAAGGCCAGAAATTAAATAAATAGGAAGGGATAGAAAAGGGAATTTTGAAAAAGAAAGCCTTATTTCTGTTAGTGTGAGTTGCTGGCAATTGGAAGAACAGCATGACCTACTCAGAGTGCAGCGTGAGCCAAGGCATTATCGTCAGCGTCAGCGTGACCATGAAAGACAAGGGCAAGGGAAAGGCATGCAGGGGCAAGGGAAGGAAGTAGGCAGCCCTAGCGTTCATGGAGGAGAGTGAAGAGCTCCTCCAACGTCTCCCCCAAGTCAAGATTCCGACGTGCAAGAAGGCCTTGCATAGGTAAATTCTTTGCCTCTAGTTTTTCTCTAGTATTTCTGCAAGTAGCATTACCTAGGGTGAGATTTTGTGCTGTGATTTTGGGCTTTGGGACTTTTGGAATCGTGGCGTTTTCAATTTTTCTAGGTTTTTGGCTTTCTTGGCATGGCTTTTGCAGGGTTTTTGGGTGTAACGTGACTAAAAATTTTGACCTTGGAGCTATGGTAGCGTGACCACAAAGATTTCAGATTTTTGGAGGGCAACATGATTACAAAATTTTGATTTTTAGAGGGGCAAGAATGGCCAATATAACTGTAAATTTTTTATTTCGAAGGAGGCAGCATAACTTGACTCTTGAAATTTCAATCCCTGGGCAGCATGGTTTTGCAAATTTTTGAGTTTTTTCTAGGGCAACGTGACCCGTAAATTTTGGGTTTTTTCCCCAAGACAGCGTGACCTGCAAATTTTTGATTCTGGGGAACTCAATGTGACTTGCAAATTTTGGGTTTTAGAAGGAACTCAGTGTGACTTGTGATTTTTGGGTTTTAGTCCCTAAGCAATGTGACTTATGAAAGTTTTGGCCTCCTAGGACAGTGTGACATGTGAAAATGTTGGCTTGCTAGGGCAAATGATCAGTGCGACTTTGTTGGTGGGAGTTCTAGATGGTAAGGTCGTGTGATGATACATAGGTACAATGGTAAATTTCAAGTTATGCATTACCCCGTTACTCCATTGATCTGCCTATTACAAACAAAATCTGGAGATTTCATCGGCAGAAGTACTTAGAACTATTTTTAGTGGGAATGCCTAGCGTGACCTGTTAGTGGCTTGCTTGCAGGGCCCAGCGTGACTTATTTGCAGGGCTCAGCATTACTTGTTTTGAGAACCTAGCGTGACCTGTAGATTTTGGGAGATTTTGACCCTTGGGCTTTTCAAGGAGGACATGGCTAGCATGAACGTGGGCAGGTTTTTAGAATAAGTTGCAGTTCCAGCATGAGCTAGAATGTGGGAAGGCTAGCATGAGTTTTGCTGACGAAGACCCAGCGTGAGCTGCTGGTGGGGTGGGAAGGCCCAATGTGACTTGGTCAGCATGACTCATTTGGAGAAGGCCTATTCCCTTTGCTATTTCTCCATTGGCTGTTATTATGATTGCTAGGTTCTGGACAGCGATTGTGAGCACCTAGCATCAGTGTGGAGGGAGGACTGGGTGACTTTGTTGGAATACCCTCCTATTGTGAGCTGCCTTTGAGAGGTTGTGGTGTGAGTGTCTTGTTTTGAAGAGTAATTTGCCAAGATGTTTAATGATTTCTAAATTTTATATTGCTTATATTGTTTACTTTTTTTGGGATTGATGATTTAAACATGGATTTACTCTGAAACCGATTTCAATGTACCGCCAGATTACACTGAATAGATGTCAGTGTCCTTGTCTCATGGGGTGAAATATTTGTTTATGTGATTTTTTGATTTTATGTGATGTTGATCTATTGTTAGCTCTTAGATTTTTCACTTACCCAATGTTTCGGTTACGTGCAAGGGACCTAAATCTTCTCTCCTCGTCATTGAGCTTGTCGGTGTACTTGCTTAGTTTGGCCCCTTTGGGCCATACACACCTCCCTATGACATGCGAATTAGGCCCCATGTAATATGGTTCTATCCTGGCGCTAGTTCATTCTTGTCATTTATACTGCAAAATTTTAATGTTGTTATATGGTCTCATCTAAGTGAACAGATGGCTCGTGATATTATTGAGACCATATTGCCCGGATCTACACAAGACATGCTAGCCTTTATCATTGATATCGATGAGGGACTTTTTAGAGTTGAGAGAGGCCCTGCTAAGGGTCCTAGATCCACTCGTCCTTTAACTCATGTGTGGGAGTTGCCTTCCTGTAGTCATTACAATAGTAGCAACACACTTTTCCTGGCCCTCCGTGTGCATACTTTATTTCAGAACCCACCCAAGATAGTATATAAAGTGAACAAGTATGCTCCTTTGTGTCTTACTTTAACTTGTGATTTCTTTTTAATTTTATGTTATCATCTAAATTTGAATGTTGTTTTTCTATGTAGGCCCCGTTTTGATGAACATGGGATGCGTGATGATGACGATGGGCTTGCTTTAATGCGCACGGCGCTAGAGACCTTTACGGCGGGCCCCATTCTTAGTGTCGCAGTGTGAGACCAAACCAAGATGGCCCTTGTTGACTCCCATAGGCAATTTTCAAGAGCCTTTGAGCATTGCCAAGCT
>MNCI01031492.1:45088-61351 GCA_015680685.1 Gnetum montanum
AGTTACTATTACTACAGGGCGTACTGATGTTATGCTTTTTACGAAGTATGGGGAGGTAGATCAATCATAAAAGTGGTTACAGAAGCAAGCTTATGATTTGATTATCTGTCACCTCACCCATGCCAGTCTGATGGACCTGTTTATAGCCTTGACTCCTAGCATTCCGACTGCTGAGATGGTTACAATTGTTGACTCCTTCAGTGGTGATGCTTCTCATTTTACCACACGGGTTTGAGGAGTAAAGGTATCATTCCATCTAACCACTAAGTTTCTTTCCAATCTTTTTGGCATCCCCATGAATGATGCCACAGTAGCCGTGGACAAAGCAACTAAGGATGGATAGGTCATAAGGGAGCTTGAGTAGTGGTTAGGTGTTTCTAAGGGCCCTAAGGGATTTGCCATGCGAGAGGATACCTGATCGATGGAAGTTAACTTCTTGTATCCTCTCTTTTGGGCACGGCCATTCCCCAAATCTCTTTCTCAAGGGAGAAACCTTGGGATTGAGTCTACGCATGTGATGCATGTGACTTTGGAGATAGGCATGTGATACAATTGGGCATAATTTCTAGGATTTGGTCTTCATGGGGAAATTATTAGGTTACGTTCAAGCATCCATCACCTTTGTCTTCTTTGTGGAGTACTTGCCCAGGTTCGCTGAATTCCTAATAGTTCATGAGGATAACCACTACATTTTGAGAGACCGTTTGCAACTATCCTACCCTTGGATATGCCACTTATATAGCACCACTAGATCCCAGGATCCACCGAATGACATTGAGGAGTCCGTATCAGTTACTAGTGGAGGTGTGGCCAACCATTCTCATCATTTCCATGACAGCTTGGGATTGGAACCGCCTAGGCTGCGTGCATCTGTTAAGAGGTCTGAACACTTAATTAGTGAGACTGTTGGAAATTCCAAGGCACAAGTGAAAAGGAAAGAACGTCCAAAGGAGCTTACTTCAAATGTGAGACCCTGAAGGGTAAAGAAGATTCGATTTATACTGCTAGTGGAGGGTAAGTGATTTGTTTTATTGTTATATATTTGCTTTTTTGGTTTATATGCTATTGGATGTACCTATGAGCTATATCATACTCACTTTAAGGTTCTAGTGTTATTTCAGAGGAAATTTTGGAGAAGGAGAGAGAGGTCATGGCTCCGATACCTGAGGATGAAGGAAAAGAAAAGGAAGTAATTGAAGGAGAAATTCTTGCCTCACAAGAGGAGGAGGGGACAAGCAACATGGGAACGAAGCTTGAAGAGGCCTTGGATGCACTTAGGCATTCAAGTAATGAAAGGGATGTCCTTGATGGTTTCTTTGATAGATCTTTGCAACTTGGTGATCCACCTAGGCTGGACAGCGNTCTATGTCCCAGGAAGCAGCATCAAGATCGTAGGTTCCAATTGAAGAAACCTCCCCTGCTCATCCCGCATCAATTGACCTATTAAGGCCATGGCTCAAGATGCCTAGCAAAATGGATTTTGTTACAGGCATTGTTAATGAGGTGGTCACCTGCTTACAAGAAGCTCATCCAGAACTAGGTGTGTGTACATTATACGTCATGCTAAGTGTCAAGATTTACTGTGTTTCTTTGTGTTTATTTTTGATCATGACTATTTATGTGTGCACCTGCAGGTGCTAAACTCCAGTGGGATCCTTCTGAACCTACCCACATTGATGCTCTCTCTGAATTGCCAGGGGATATTGAGCAAGTCCCAAGAAAGGTTTACGATGTAATTTCTGGTTGTGTCGTACAGAATGCCAAGCCAATTTGGACTTTAAGGTGTTCAACTGAGTATCTATGGGATGAGGTTCACACACTGAAGGAGACACTAGCAAAAGAGAGAGAGGAGAAAAGGGATCTCCAATCCCATTATGACTTTTTTGCTGCTAGGTTGTCTGGTCATAGCACATGATGCTCATCCGAAATGACCTACACACATTATTGGATGATTTTGAACAGTAAAGTGTAGGCTACACGAGACTTAGCAGAACAAAAAGAACAGATAGATTTGTTGAACAAGAAATGTCAAGATTGGAAATCCTTTGCTACCAAAGTATGGAAGTGGAGCCAAGACCAAAAGAATGACAAGCATCAGTATAAGAAATGGCTAAAGGAGGAGTCAGTTGAACGTGACCGGGTGGAGATGTTCATCGATGGGTTAGGTTTGTGGCCTTCTTATGAAAGGTTTGTTGAGTGCACCGAGGTGGAGGGATCTCCGGAGAGAACGATTACCACTGCCTCTAGGGAGACTGCGACAAGCGTGTTCTCTCTTGAGCAGCCTACTTGGACCCTGGTGGACAAAGGCAAAGCACTCGCTGGCATTGATCTTGGCTTAGAGGAGGATTGGGCAAATGTTCCTGAGAAGGAGATTCTACGGCATTTGGAGACCAACTTGGGGCCTTCCTCACTTGTGAGTGTTTTATTGTGGCATCTATTTTTTTGTTTTCACTGTTGGTGTTACTATTTTTCTGATTTTTGTGTTTATGATTTGCTTTATTACCCTTACCTGTTTTGTTTTGTTTTTTGTTTTCTGTTTGTAGAGACATGTTAATGATGGAGCTAGCCCTAGTGGAGCAGGAGAAAATGATGAAGAGGATCTTGGGGATTAGCCCCATCCATGAGCTTTGTGTTAGTCAGACTTAAGCCGTTAAGTGTTTTTAGATTTTTTGGATTTTTGAAAGAATGTATAAAGACTGATGTAACGTCTTGAATTTAATTATGGTATGAAATGGTTGCATTCTTTTGTTACTTTGTTGTTCCATGTATATATACATATATATATTTGTTATTTTTCATGTTTTTCATTATTTTTCTTTGTTTTCTCGAGTATATTGTGAACATGTGCGTGCAACTAAAGGTAGCATAAATTTCTAAAATGTAAAGCGAAACGTAAGGTAAATATTTGAAAAAGAAGGCAACAACCATGCACGAATCTAAATTGTAACTTGTAACTTGTAAATGAAAATTCAATGTAAAATGATGGGAGTTCGTGAATCTGTAACTTGTTGGCTTTAGTTTAAAGCCATTTCGGGCTAGGTACATCAGTTTAAAGTCATGATGGATTGTTGCATCTGTTGTTAAAGAAAGAAAGGATTACCAGTTTTATGCCAAAGGTAGTAACATTTTCCAAAATTTTTAAATTGAACTGGCCATTTTTTACCGTGGCTAGTTTAATGTCATTGCGGACATTTGTTGGCAGTTTAACGTCATACCGAATGATCGGTAGTTTAACGTCATTTTAGATATTTGGTTGTTTAACATCATTTTAGACAGTTGTGTTTAACATCATTTCGGACAGTTGTAGTTTAATGTCATTTCAGACAGTTGTAGTTTAACATCATTTCGGATAGTTGTTAGTTAGTTCTGTTTGTTGAGTTGCTTCTTGACCCTTTGTAGCTTAACATGTGGGGTTGAGCATGTGGGTAAGATTTTATACTCACCTTCTCCTTCATTGGTGATATCAAAGGGTAATTCCGACCAAGAGACATTAGTAGGGATGGCGCCTATGTTTGTATTGGCTGGTGTTTCTTCAATTTTAGTAGGATTTGGAGTTAACGTTGGATTCATGTTTTGAAGTATGCTCATGGTTCCTTACTTAGGCTCAACAAACTCAATTTCTAACTCTTGATCTACTCTAGGATGTGAGGAAGTAGGTGGTACTATTGCATCCCCATATATGATGATCTCACCACCCTCGTAATGTAGGTGGATCTCCTGATGGATTGGGGAGGATGCAGCTTTAAGTTGAGCCAGCCAAGGACGTCCTAGGATCATATTAAATCTTGGAATTTCATCGACTACTATGAATTCAGCTGATATGGGGAATTGGTCCTCGACTATGAAATCCAAGATAATCATACCTTTCACCCCAACACGGGAACCACTGAAGGATTTTAGGAAAGAAGTTGTCATAGGCTGTATTTGTTCAATAACTCCTAGTTTTTCGATGACGGGAAAAGGTATTACATTGGTTGTTGCACCATCATCGACATGCACCTTAGGTATCTTGAAATGATTAACCTGTATTGTTATGAACATAGGGGTTATAGTAACTTCTCCTATTTTCTCATCTAGCTTAATGTCCTTAACGCGAAACTCTAGGGATGTAGTCTTTGATTCCTGAGATTGTGTGGACAATACCACATGAATGGACGGTTCATCTGCAGGAAGGTCCTCACTAATAGGGACCGAATTTAACATACACACGAGAGCTTCTCGATGTACTGGTAAAGTCATTACTAGATCATACAGACTTAATGAAGTATTCTTTTGTTTCAAATCTTGTGTGACCTGGGTCAATGCATTCACTAGGTCTTTACCATTTGGGGTACCCTTGTCTATAGAGATTTGGTCCATTTGACCTAGCATCATATTTCCCGTGGAGGGATTTTTACTGAAGATGCTGGGTTTGGGACATGACTCGTGACATGACCCTCATTTTGATGACTTGTACTAGGCTCATTAATGGGCAAACCCATGGGAACAATGTTTAGTGGTGTTGGCTTTGGTAGTCCTAATTTGTATCGATAGTTTTCTCTTTCCAAACATTCTCTTGTTAGTCTATCGGCAAGACATTCTCACAGGGGTCGCGGGGGGAATGGAGGTGGGTTGTGTATCAGGGCATTTTGGCAGCTAGATCATAAAGGGAATGGGTCAATTTTCAGATGGTGTGGTTGTGGATGAAACAGAAGGAGGTACACGAATGAAGAATGGTTTTGGTGGTGTGGGGGATGTGCACATGATGAAAGGGGTTTGAGGATGTGTTAGGGTAGGTGTGTTTTCTGAAGGCCTACGAATCACAAAAGGTTTTCGAGGAACGTCTTGTCTATCTTCCACATGGATAGTATTAATCACATATGATGCATCATTGGTATTAAGAGGATCCTTGTAGACCCCCATGGATTGGTTTTGGGGTCTTACTGGGTTTTCCTCATCGAATATGACTTCACCCCTATCAATCATGCGTTGTATATCCTGTTTCAACGTAAAGTAGTAATCAGTCCCATGACCACACCATTGGTGATATTTACAAAACCTATCCAACCTAAAGCCTTTTGGAATGGGGGGTTCATTGGCTGTTGTTAAGGCTAGATTTTTGGCCAATTCACAAAATCGATCGTGCCTTTGAGAGGCCGCAGGAGACATTTGTTTGTGTTGAATTAGCCTGACCTTTAGAAGTTGATCAAGCAATTGTGAAGGCTTCATGGGCAATGGTGTGTATTGAGTGGGGTATTTTCTTTCGAATGTATGAGCATGACCTGTGTTATTATTTCCATTTGAGGAATTTTTGGGTGTAGGAGTGGGTGTGGTTCTTTCATAGCTATTTGGGACAGCAGGTTGTTTTCCTTTTTATCCTGGATGACTAGGTCAGTTTGTTTCGACCACTGCTGCTATCATTGTTTTGGATTTATCTTTCCTCGTATGTTGGCTCCTAAAGGTTGAGTAGGCTGGGTCATTACTTGTTTGTGCCGCCTCTTCTATGTCTTTAATTTGCACGAATGCTTGGCTCAATGTGCGGGCTTTCAGATAGTAAAGCTTTGACTTAATAAAGTCGTTCACAGCCACCTTAAGGATGGTAAGAAAATATGTTTCAGGGATGGGTTCGTGAAGTTCATTTAAGGCTGCACTCCACCTTTGGATAAATTTCTATGCTAGCTCAAGCGGCACTTTTTTAATTTGGATCAAGCTATCTAACGTGGCTTCAGGTTTCAGATTGTACTTAAAACAGGTGACAAACTGGTGCCACAAATCCTCTAGAGAAGATATGGAGCTGCATCGTAAAGCTCAGTACCAATCTAAGGCTTTTCTGGTTAAGGACATAGCAAACACACACAAAATTACATGGGGCCATGCCTAAAGCAAAAGACTTTCTGTTCGAAATGTCACTAGATGGGCATTTAGGTCTCCCTCTCCATTGTACTTGATCAACTAGGGTAACGAGACTCCCTTTGGCAAGGTTAAAGATGGAACTGAGTGGTCAATTGGGTCATCTTGATAGAAATCTAGTACCTTGACTTCCTCAGTGTTCATAGTTTTAAGGCATTTTAATTCTTTTGCCAATGAGTGCATCATTCTTTGTGTGTCTGCCCATTCTTGGGTGGTAGGCAGACCAGTGGGTTGAGTGGATTATGGATGATAATGGTTTAATTGTTATATTTTTTGTGGAAAGAGAGGTTGTTGGGTTGACGTTTGTTGCGGTGGGATGGTATTCCGGATTGAGACTACAATTTCTGGGACCCACTGCCCAGCCACAGGTTGTGAAGTAACACCCTGAACGTGTTGGGTTGGAGTAATCACGATGCTTCGTGGATCTGCACCTGAGGTATGTAATGGATGGATGTGGAAGCTGGTATGACCGATGGCATTCCAATTACTTGAGGTCGAAAGATTGACCCTACGTTAGTTTGGGGAGGGAGTTGTTGGGACTATACTTATGGAGGAATGATGGAAATGGACACATCAGAGTGAATATTATTGAGTACGGAGAAGATAGGAACGAAAGCAAGTACCTCTTGTCGGGAAACTGGTGCTCAAGTGTTTGCAGATGAAGGAGGAAGCATAGTTTCTTCCAGGAAAGGGTGGAATAATCGGTTTGTATAGGCATGGGGACTGACGGTGTGGTAGGAATCTCCATGTTCAGATTGGACTACAAAGTCATCTTCCTCATCTTGAGGCTCTATTGGAGGTAGCTATAAGGCTTGACTTCTTACCATAAGAAGCTGGGATATGATTTTATGATGATTTTCAGATAGCGGGATTATGTCAAATGTTGAAGGGATGAACTCACATCCTCCTTTGTGGATAAATTCATATTCTCACTTCGCTTCCCTCTCTATACGGTCGATAGGTAGGTTGGCTTGGATTTTGACACAGATGAAGTTATATTCTTTGGGTGTAAGAGTCGCATAAGTAGGGCCTTTACCCTGTAGCCTGAGCAATTGGTGTGTAGGGCCTTGGTGATTTATCTATTCAATAATAGTTATGGATTCTATGGCAATCACAGGGTTCGAGGTTTTAGCCCCAAAGTCTAAGATCGGCAGCGTTGCTGGGTTGGTCTAGAAAGATTCCATAATGAACGTGAGCAAACTGGGCTAGATAAGTTGAATTGAAAATAATCATAGCATGACCAACAGGCAACATGTCTTGATAGACAATGTGACCAATAGGCAGCGTGTTCTGACAAGCAGTGTAACCAACAGGAAGCGCGTCTTAATAGGCGTCTGCAGCATGAGAGGTAGCTGCAGCATGAGTACTGCAGTGTGAGGTAGGATGGACAAGATGGGTGAGTTAAGCTAGCGTGTGTAAACTAGCTAGGCTTTAATCAACACTTTGTTTAGACAAGTTTCGACAGACAACAAACAAGTCAGGCCCTCTTTCTAGCACCAATTTACTGTACTGACCTAAATCATCGATGCAAGGCTGGAAGGGAAAAACAAACACCGAAAGATCGTCGGGCAGACACAGCTAACCCTACCTTCATGTGAGGGCAAGCTGGAAAAGGAAACAAAGGTAGAGTGCCTTGGATGATCTGCATGCAAATCAACCAAGGACTTCCCCGAGCGTAAACTACGGCTTGCACTGGGTTATCGTAAACTGACTAACATTCGAAATGTAAACAACAACGCATGAAATTTAAACACAACGTATGCAGAAATGTATTTTAAACAGAACGTAAATAGAGCAAATAATGTAAATGACAGGCAATAATGAACTGTATTATATTGCATAGAAAAGATGTACACCAATCAAAGCGTAGCTACACATGTGGATGGCAGGTCAAGCGCCAAGCCCCATGATGTGATGTGACGTGATGTGTTTTCAAAAGTGCTTGGATGCTAGGAGTCAGAGTGTGCCGAGTGCCCAAGGATTGCTGGTCTAAGTTTCTTAAACTGTTTAACTCAAAAATTGTCCACACCGGTTTATGTGAATTGACAGGATATTTATAGGGTTGGGCCAGGCTCAGGTGTAGAATTCAAGAATGGAATCAATGGCTGAGGGATGAGAAGAAAGTAGATCTCGTGACACGTGTCTGGTGGACAGCTGTGCATGAGTTGGATGTGTGTCGGCAAGCTACGTTCTTGACCAAGTACATTGCATTTTACAACTTGTGGGTTACTCAAGCCCATGGAAGTACATACAATTTAGATCGTGAGGGCTCGACATGCCCACAAATGAAGAAAATTTACAAAGAAAATCAAAGGAATTAACTCTGGCTCGCTTGAAACTTCTTGGTCCCTAAATCGACTATTGTAGGATGTCGATTTGAGGGGTTCCATGGCTATTTCAGGTGTTTCTATTTTTCCAGAGCCTATAGCATGAGTGGATGTGCCTCTAGCGTGAGCTAAGTTGAGCTTTAGCATGAGTTCATTTGTGTTGACGCTGCACTCACGCCCAGCGTGACCTCCAGTGTGAGTCCCAGCGTCCCAGCATGCCAACGTGTGTACACTATAGTGTGTGTACGCTGCACTCATGCCTAGCGTGACCTTCAACATGAGTGAGTGAAATGAGACCTTTGGACACCAAATTTGGATTTCGAAGCCTAATTCATGAAGTGTGGTTGCTGCCTACCTTGTGACCTTGAGGGTGATCTAGAATGTGGAATTTTGAGCTTGAATGTGTCTAGTTTTGAGTCACTTGGAGTAGGTCATGTTGGAGGTCACGTTGTAGCGTGACCACAGCGTGACCTGCAGAAACTACAATTTTTGAACATTGAAACTGAATTTTCTCAAGGCTGGAGTCTAAAGTTGGAGATTGTCGATGTTGAACCCGAGGATGGCACTTTGAACTTGATTTTGACATTGTTTGGAGATGTTCACGTTGAAGGTAAGCAACCCGCCTTCGGTAGGCTGGGTGTGTGCTCAATGCCTTAGTCAAATTTTGCCTCCTGGATGCCGAGGAGGGCTTGGGTTGTCCTCGTTTCATAGTGCTGGGCCAAAATTAGTGGTGTTTCAAAGGGGATGAAGGATGAGAATATTAAGAGTAAGAAGGAGTGTAAGGAACATGAGGTGGTGATCTCGTAAGAGAGGACATGGGTTGATGATACTCGGGAGAGTGATAATGACAAGGTGAGGTAGCGGATGTTAATCCAGTAGGAGAAACAAGGTGTTGAACATAATAAGCACTTGGTTTTAGGTGATACGAAGGATGTGGCCTATTTGGTGATGGTTGAAACACCACTAATTTTGGCCTAGCACTTTTAGACAAGAATCAAGCTAAGTCATGCTGCTACCCAACATGAGTACAGCGTGACCAAACTTGGAGGCCTTTGAAATAGCCCCCAATGGCCCATGATTCAACAGGAAAGGTCCCCTGGGGGCCCACAGGTGACTGCACCAACTTCCAGCATCCAGAATCAAAAGTTTTAGGTTCAAAATATTTGGTTTTAGCTAAGTACACTTTGGTTACTTTTTCAGATGCTGCACAGCGTAACAATCAGCGTCACCAATTTTTAGAGCCCCAAAACTGAGCCAAAATGACTTGATTTCAAGAGTGCAAGTTGTCCTCAGGGTCCACTATTGATAACTATGGGTCCCTACCTTCAGAAATTCTAGATTTCAACTCAAAATTGCAAGTTTTGGAGGTCACACTATAGGTCACGCTGGGCAATCAAATTTCTCTTGTTGTACATTTCATTATAAATCCCCATTTGTGGGCATGTCAAGCCCTCATGGTCTAAATTAAATGTACTTTCATGGGCTTGAATAACCCATAAATTGTAAAGTGCAATGTACCTAGTCAAGAATGCAACTCTCGCCAACACACATCCAACTCGTGCACAACTATCCGACACAAATCCAACTTGTGCACAACTATCCAACACAAATCCAACTTGTGCACAACTATCCAACACAAATCCAACTTGTGCACAACTATCCAACACAAATCCAACTTGTGCACAACTATCCAACACAAATCCAACTTGTGCACAACTATCCAACACAAATCCAACTTGTGCACAACTATCCAACACAAATCCAACTTGTGCACAACTATCCAACACAAATCCAACTTGTGCACAACTATCCAACACAAATCCAACTCGTGCACAACTATCCAACACGAATCCAACTCATGCACAACTATCCAACACACATCCAACTCTCACCAACACGCATCCAACCCAAGCACAACTATCTATTGGACACATGTCACTAGATCTAATTTTCTCACGTCTCCTAATCGTTAATTCCATTCTTGAATTTTGTGCCCGAGCCTAGCCCAACCTTATAAATACCCTATCAATTCACATAAACCGTAGGCAAAATTTGGAGAGATTGGCAATTCTGAGAGAGGATAGAATCTGCAATCCTTGGGCGCTCAACACACCTGACTGTTGGCATCCAAGTATTTTTCACATTCATCACATCACATCATCGCATCACATCATCCCGGGGCTAGGCGCTTGACTTGTCATCCACACGTGTGCAACTACACTTTAACCGATGCACATTTTTTTAAAAATAATATAATATAGTTTCATTGTTGTCTTCCATTTACATTATTTACTTTGATTTATGCTTTGTTTACAATATAGCTCTATTTATGCTTTATTTATAATTCAGTATGCTCTATTTACATTCGTATCGCTGTTTGCATTCCGTTTACATCCCGTTTACGATAACCCCAGCGCTAGCTGTAAATTACGCTCAGGGAAGTCCTTGGTTGATTTGTGTGCAAACCATCCAAGGCACTCTGCCTTTGTTTACTTTTCCAGCTTGCCCATGGGCAAAGGCAGGATCAGCTATGGCTGCCCAACGATCTTTCGATGTCTGTTTCCCTTCTAGCCTCACACCAACGATTTAGGTCAGTACAGTTTTTGGCGCTATAAAGAGGCTTGAACCATTTCTGTCTACATTTTTGATTAGCACTTAGTCAAAACTTTGGATGTTCTAGAGAGCATAACAAGTTCTCAGAGCATAGCAAGCTCCAACGTAGTGAGTGTAGCACTAGGGTTGGCCATTTTTAGCAATTTTCACACTTAGCATTTTTTTCCTGCATTTTCATACTTAGCATTTTTTTTTCTTTCGTTTTTTACACTTATCCATTTTCCTGCTACTGGCAGATTTAGTCATTTTTTTATTTTATTTTTTTTATTTTTATTTTTTCTTTTTCAAAGTTAGCCATTTTCTACAAATAACAACTTTCACAACCCAATTTGTGAATATGAATCCAGATCAACCTTCTACATCAATGCCTAACACATTTGATACCACAATCCAACCAAAGCGAGCCACACTAAGCCCTGAACAATATAACTTCATTTGTGTAAAAATCCAAGCTAACTTGCCTATCGATCGTCTGGAAAGGAAAGCAAAACAAGACTATGAACTTGTCCACAAAGGAGGTCGTGAGTTCATCCCTTCAGCATTTGATATAATCCCGTTGTCTGAACACCATCATAAACTCATATCCCAACTTCTTATGGCTAGAAGTCAAGCCTTACAACTATCGCCAATAGAGCCTCAATATGAGGAAGATGATTTTGCAGCCCAATCTGAACATGAAGAATCATACCATACCATTAGCCCCCATGCCCATACAAACCCATTATTCCATCATTTCCTGGAAGAAACTATGCTTCATCCTTCATCCGTAAACACTCGAGCACCAATTTCCTGATAAGATGTACCTACTTCCATTCCTATCTTCTCTGTACCCAATAATTTTCATTCTAATACATCTACTTCCATCATTCCTCCACAAGTACAGTCCCAACAACTCCCTCCCCAAACCAACACAAAGTCAATCTTTCGACCTCAAGTAATTGGAATGCCATTGGTCATACCAGCTTCCACATCCACCCATTACATACCTCAAGTACAAATCCATGGAGCACCATTGATTACTCCAACCCAACATGTTCAAGGTGTTACCTCACAACTTATGGCTAGGCAGTGGGTTCCACCAGTAGTCTCAGTTCCGAATACCATCCCACCACAACCAATATCAACCCAACAACCTCCCTTTCCAATGCAAAAATTAAACCATTATCATCCACAATCTGTGCAATCCATTGGTTTTCCTACTACCCAAGAATGGGCAAACACACAAAAAATGATGCACTCACTAGCAGAAGAATTGAAATGCCTTAAAATTGTGAATATGGAGGAAGTCAAAGTACTAGATTTCTCTCAAGATGACCCGATTGACCCCTCGGTTCCACCCTTAACCTTAGCAAAAGGAGTCTCATTACCTCAACTGACCAAGTACAATGGAGAAGGAGACCTAAATGCCCACCTAGTGACATTTAGAACCAAAAGTCTTTTACTTCAAGCATGGCCCCATGTAATTTTGTGAGTGTTTGCAATGTCCTTAACCGAAAAAGCCTTAGACTGGTACCGATCTTTACCCCATAGCTCCATATCTTCTTTAGAGAATTTGTTGCATCAGTTTGTCACCCGTTTCAAGTACAATCTAAAACCTAAAGCCATGTTAGATAGCTTGATTTAAGTTAAACAAGTGCCATTAGAGCCAACGCAGAAATTTATCCAAAGGTGGAGTGTAGCCTTAAATGAACCTCATGAACCTATTCCCGAAACATATTTACTCACCATCCTTAAGTCGGTCGTGAATGACTTTATTAAGTCAAAACTTTACTACCTGAAAGCCTGCACATTGAGCCAAGCATTCGTGCAAATCAAAGACATAGAAGAAGCGGCACAAACAAGTAATGACCTAGCCTACTCAACCTTTAGGAGCCAACACACGAGGAAAGATAGTTCCAAAACAATGGTAGCAGTAGTGGCTGAGGGAAAACAACCCGCTATCCCAAACAACTATGAAAGAACCACACATGCTCATACACCTGAAAATTCCTCAAATAGAAACAACAACGCAGGTCATGCTCATACCTTTGAAAGAAAAGACCCTGCTCAATACACACCATTGCCCATGAAGGCTTCACAACTACTTGATCAACTTCTAAAGGCGGGGCTAATTCAACACAAACAAATGTCTCCTATGGCCTCGCAAAGACATGATCACTTTTGCGAATAAGCCAAAAATCTAGCCTTAGAAATAGCCAACGAACCTCCCATTCCAAAAGGCTTTAGGTTGGATAGGTTTTGTGAGTATCACCAACAGTGTGGTCATGGGACTGATTACTGCTTTACGTTGAAACAAGACATACAACGCATGATAGATAGGGGTGAAGTAGTGTTCGATGAGACAAACTCAGTAAGACCCCAAAACTAATCCATGGGGGTCTACAAGGATCCTCTCAATACCAATACTAATGATGCCCCATACGTGATTAATATTGTCCATGTGGAAGATAGACAAGAAGTTCCTCAAAAGCCTTTTGTGATTCGTGGGCATTTAGAAAACACACCTACCCCAATATATCCTTAAACCCCTTTTACCATGTGCACGTCCCCCACACCATCAAAACCATTCATCATCCGCATACCTCCTTCATTTGCCACCACAACAAACCTACCATCTAAAAACCGACCCATTCCCTTTATGGTACGGATGCCAAAACACCTTGGCGTACAACCCACCTCCACTTCTTGACGACCTTTGCGAGAACGTCTTGTCGATAGGCTAATAAGAGAGCGCTTGGAAAGAGAACAAAGAGAGCGCATGGAGAGAGAAAACCATGGACACGAATTAGGACTGCCAAAGCCTACACCGCTAAACACCATTCCCATGAGTCCGTCTGTTAATGAGCCTAGTACAAGTCATCAAAACAAAGATGAAGTCACGAGTCATATCCCAAACCCAGCATCATTAGCTACTAACGTAAAAACCCCTCCACGAGAAATACAAATGCTGGGTCAAATGGACCAAATCTCTATGGATAAGAATGTCCTAAACTGTAAAGACCTAGCAAATGCGTTGACCCAGGTCACACAAGCCTTAAAACAAAAGAATATTTCTTTAAGTTTGTATGACCTGGTAATTACTTCACCAGTACATCGAGAGGCTCTCATACGGATGCTAACTTCAATTCATGTTAGCAAGGATCTTCTTGCAGATGAACCATCCATTTATGCAGTATTATCCCCACAGCTTCAGGAATCGAAGACCACATCCTTAGAGTTCTGCGTTAAGGACATTAAGCTAGATGAGAAAATAGGGGAAATCACCATGGCCCCTATGTTCATAACAATACAGGTTGATCATTTCAAAATACGTAGGGTGCATGTCGATGATGGTGTGGCAAAAAATGTAATACCTTTTTCCATCATCAAAAAATTGGGACTCACTAAACAAGTACAACCCACAACAACCTCTTTCTTAAGATCTTTCAGTGGTTTCCATGTGGGAGTGAAAGGCATGGTTACCTTAGATTTCATAGCCGGTGACCAATTCTCTACATCAGCTGAATTCATAGTGGTTGATGAAATGCCAGGGTTTAATCTAATCCTAGGACGTCCTTGGTTAGCTCAACTTAAAGCTGTATCTTCACCAATCCATCAGGAGATCCACCTACCTTACGAGGGTGGTGAGATCATCATACATGGGGATACAACAGCATCGATCACTTCCTCATACCTCGAGGTAGGTCAAGGGTCAGAAATTGAGTTTGTTAAGCCTAAACAAGAAACCATGAACATACATCAAAACGTGAATCCAACGTTGACTCACAATCCAACTAGCACTAAAGAAACAGAAGAAAACGCAGACATAGGAGCCATTCCTACTGATGTCTCTTGGTCAGAACTACCCTTTGACATCACCGATGAAGGGGAAGGTGAATATAAAATCATACCCAGATGCCCAGCCCCACACGTTAAGGTACAAAAGATCAAGAGGCAACTCAACAACTAGAAAGAATGAGATGAACTATCCAAAATGACGTTAAACTACAAACTGTCTGAAATGACGTTAAACTACAAACTGTTCGAAATGACGTTAAACTACGAACTGTCCAAAATGACGTTAAACTATGAACTGTTCAAAATGACGTTAAAATACGAACTTTTTAAAATGACATTAAATTATGAACTCTCCGAAATGACGTTAAACTACGACACATCCGGTATGACGTTAAAACTGCCAACAAACGTCCGCAATGACATTAAACTAGCCATGGTTAGAAATGGCCGGTTCCATTTAAAATTTCTTGAAAGCGTTACTACCTTTGGCCCACCATGGCATAAAACTGGTAATCCTTTCTTTAACAACAGATGCAACGGTCCATCAAGACTTTAAACTGATGTACCAAGCCTGAAACAGCTTTAAACTAGAGCCAACAAATTACAGATTTACAAACTCTCGTCATTTTACATTGAATTTTCACTTACAAGTTACAAGTTATGATTCAGATTCTTACACGGTGATTGCTTTCTTTTTCAAGTATTTACCTTACATCTTACTTTACACTTTAGAAATTTATGTTACATTTAGTTGCACACATATACTCTAGAAAAAAATAGAAAACATGAGAAATAACAAAAATATTTACATAAAACATCAAGATAATGAAGGAATGCAACCATTTTATACCACAATTAAATTCAGGCCATTACACATTCCACCAGCTTAGTTATCCTATGTTCGTTTACACTTTGTAACTCTCCTACTGAAGGAGTGTCTCTTATTTCGCTCTTGTTTTAATTGGCAGGAGCGAGCATCATGGCCATCAACAATATCTTCTCAATATTGTCTCTCAATGGACCATACGGAGATGTAGAAAGAGCGATTTTCCCAGAATCTTTGGATCTAAATCCATCCACCTATACCTATTTGATAGCCTCCACTCAAGAAACGTCAGACTGGCCTAAAAACATAGCTAAAACTCTAGATCTGGAAGCTAATAATATCACTGAAGATCCTCTGGTTGAAATCCCCATTACCACAGTCAATGAAGAAGCCAAAACCTTGAAATTAAGTGCCTTACTAGATCCGCAACTCATAGGTGACATCACTCAGGTTTTAAAAGACAACATAAAAATGTTCGCATGGTCATATAAAGACATGTCGAGACTAGACCCCCAGATCATCCAACATAACATTATTCTTGATGAAAAAATTAAACCAGTAAAGAAAAAAGCACGAAAGGTTAGACCCGAAGTCGCATTAGCAGTCCGCACTGAGATCACAAAGCTCTACCAAGCCAGTTTCATCTGAGCTGTCGACTATTCCGATTGGGTATCAAACATTGTTGTAGTCCCCAAGAAGAATGGTAGTATACACATATGCATTAACTTCCGTGACCTCAACATAGCCACTATAAAAGATGACTTTCCTCTACCCAACATTGATCAACTTATTGACACGACAACTGGACATGCACTGTTATCCTTTATGGAC